>PVJH01019743.1:0-18523 GCA_004026705.1 Nesogale talazaci
GAAGAGGTGGTGGTGGTGGTGGTGGTGATGATGAAGGTGGTGGAGGTGAAGGTGGAAGTGATGATGGTGGTGGAGGAGGTGGTGGTGGTGATGGAGGTGGTGGATGTGAAGGTTGAGGTGGTGATGATGGTGGTGATGATGGAGGTGGTGGTGGTGGTTATGGAGGTGGTGGTGTGTGTACCTTATTTTGACTTTTTGTTAAATTTTCTCAAACACTATCTGTGTGGGTGTCAACCTTTCCTTGACTCTGTAGGTGGTTTCTCAAACACCACATGCCCCTGTGGTTGATGAGTCTCACTCAGCATCGTGAACTCCAGGTGGACACACATGATGGTACCAGCCCTCATTTGACTTTCCGAGGGCCCTGGCAGGAGAGAGACGAACCGAGAGAACCCAGGGCTGCCTCAAGAAGCTTGGATCTCCCAAGCCTCCTGCTCTTAACTGGTCACAGTTGGTCCGCTTCTCTAACACTCATTGTAGGGACCACACATGAGAGTTCTACCTCACAGTCTCCAGTGCTCTGAGGTCTGACTGGATTAGCATTTAACCAACACCAAATGCACTGCCACTGAGCCCATGCTGGCTCGTGGGGACCCACTGTGGGCTTCCAAGCCTGTAGCTTCACTGGAGTTGAAGCCCACTTTTTCTCCCGCAGAGCTGGTGGTTTTGAACTCCTGATCATGTGGACTGCAGCCCAGGGTGTAACCACGACATCCCCCGTTCTAAACTTATATTAGAGTGAAAAGACTTGGCAGTCACTTAGTGCAATTAAGTTCTTTAGCAAACATAAACAAACAAGCAAAAAACCTCGAGGATCTTCTTCCATGCATGGCTGAGAATTCAGTATACATGGATGAGGAGAAATGCACAACTCATACTTATTTTAAAGTATCCAAACATCAACGTTCAAAAGATGAAAAAAAACTAATATCTGATGCCATCTATAGTAACTTACAATGTGAGAGGCGCCTGGCTTCCCAGCATCTGCTGGAAGTGACAGCAAGCGTCCATGCTTTCAAAGGAGTCCACCCCACAGGGGGGGATTCTCGGGCTCACAGGTTACTCTCACCTCCACAAGGGTCACCTCCCGTTTATAAAGCCCAAGTACCAAGGCGCTCCCTGCTCTGTTCCTCTAAGCCTTTCAGAACATCATCGGCTTTGTTCCTGGGAGCTCAGACAGCAGTTCCCACATTCTGAGCTATTGCCCCTCAAGAGACGAGGGCTGACAGCACCAACATTGGGGTGGTGGCTGCTTCTGGGGGTGCCGTCTGGGCTTGAGAGGTACAGGAATTGGGTGGAACCCGCCGGTGTTTGCGGAAATACCCACCTCTATTTACTAACTTTGTAAGAGTCATTGTCTGAGCAGACTCTCCAGCTTCAAACAGCCCACATCCTTAAATTGGGACACAGCGGTGTGGGTCCCTAAAGGTCTATGTGTTCCAGGTCTACTTAGGTCTGGGATTCAGCTTCAATGTGGCCAGCTGAAAGAAAAGGCCCCACTCTATTCAAAATGATACCATTATATTGCTGGATTGCCGACGGGCTTCATAGAGCACACAGGTGGCTGCAACCACCTCTTCTCTCCTCTAGAGGTTCCACTAACATGCTGGAATCATTTTTTAAAGACTGGGTCAATGTCATATCAGTTTAAAAAAATTAAATAAAGTCTAGGCTGCATTTTTGAGACCAAAATTGTTTTCGAGATAAAGGAATCTTTCAACTAGAAAAGTTTAAAGACAATGCACTTTGGGGTTAATGTGTTACTATTTTACTGATTTCCCTAGCACTGCAGCCCAAAGCACTTACCAACCAAAACCACGAGTCTGTACTTCTCATTGGTCTGCCGCCGGTACGGGGTCACTTCCTCATAGGTGGGCACATCAGCTGTGTCATACTGGTCGCTCTTCTTGCATTCATACATGGACTTATTGGTTTTCTTGTCTTTCCTACTAAGGCGGAAGCTTCTTCTAAAACCAGCTGCAAATACAAAAACACCGAGATGGGCATTTTCACTAGTAAGAATTCTCATAACAGCAGCAAAAATAATAATGAACTCCTTGAAGCCAGACAGGATTTACTTTACCATGGCATTATTAACAAGTATATTTGATGAAAGAGAGAGACCATCTACTTCATTACAGCAATGATTTGTAAGAAAATCAATTACCACTCGTGTAGTTTATAATACTACAAATCATGTTTGGTTCCAAGCCAGAAGGAGCTCTTTTCAGACGTCAGTAACCAAAATACTCTAGTTAAGGAAAAGAAGTCAGAAATCATAAACTGGTGATCATACGGGTTAAGAAAAAGTCACAATATTTTAAGTACAAATCACAAAATCTTGCACTCATCTCCCCCAACATGAGGATGCCTTTCCTCATCTTCTGAGCATCCCTGGTGTGCACACCTGCGGGGTCCGTGGATCTGCTGTGCAGTAAGAACAGAGCGTGGCGAGGGAGGGCAGAGTGGGAGGCACACTCCCAAGTGCATCAGACTGAGAACAGGGCCCTGTCATGCACAAGCCCCGGCCACGGAGGGAAAGCCCCACCCATTACTGGACCTCGAATCCTTCCATGTCCTATGAGAACATGTGCACCAAGTCCAGGGAAACATGGCACTGTCTTAAAGTCTCTATTGTGCATTCTAATCAATAGGCCTTATGATCTTGTAATATTATAATTAAAAATATATCTACATAAGCATCACGTCTGCTTTAAAAACTTTCACTTAATCAGCAGGCTTAACAAGTTCAGAGCTTCTTTTCTTCTGCAACTCCCATTCCACCCTTCTTGCACTCTCCACCGCCCAAAGATTCTGCATCCTGTTTTCCTTCTTTTGTTTAGATATTTGCTAAAAGAGTGCTGACTCTCACACAAACCATTTCAGAACGCAGGACGACACATAATCAATTTCTTCCCCCACCCAACTTTTATTCAGTTTCAAAATCCAGACTTTAAGGTGAGGAAGGGAATACAGTCGGCTTATTTAAATGGGCTTATTGATCTCAGGTGTGAAAAGGCACTAATACATGTAAGATGGATGGTGTTCTTTAAAATGTATTCTTTTTAAAACGTTAGAATACTGGTTAAATGTGATAAGTATTACTTCTTTTAAGGGAGAAGCAGTTCATTAACACGAGGGAAGGCCTGTGTTGATATTAGGTGCCGCAGAGGAAAATACAGGCAGGCATGACGATCCAGTGAATGATAAAATCCAGCAATGCATGACCATCATGTGAATCATGAAATAAGGCATTTGATCAGCCGCCCGACAGAGTCAGTTTAATGGAGTCAACCAAGAAACTGGAGGCAGAGTGCTAACCGCTTGTCTGATTATATATTAGAGGTCCCCTGCCCACCCCAACCCCCACACCACTCTGATATTGAGGAAGGTTGTGGACGATGTGAGAGGAACGTAGGAAGATGGTCAGAAACCGGGAGGGACAGAGTCTCCAGGGCTCCTCCCCGGAACGGTCAGTGGGAGAGGGGATAAGACCCTCTGACTGGAATCATCCAGAGGGGTGGAATTAGAGGAAAGCAAGTGGGGGCAGGTGCAGCCTGGCCCAAGGATGGGCGGATTAGAAAACCTCACACACAGAGAGAGGCCACTTTCTGGCCAGGGTCCTAGAAGACTCATGAGAGGCCGGAGAGAGTATTCTCATGGGTCGCATCCCTGCGGGGACACACCAGGAGCAGTGGCTGTGACCGGCACGTGGAGCTCACAGCAGTCACCCCCAGACCACGGTCCTCACCTCAACACAACAGACACCCGGGCCCTGCCCTCCAAATGCAGTCACCTGGGACTGCGGGGGCAAGGGAGGGTCCAGAAGGAAGAGAGAGTTCCCGTGAAGCCACAGAAATCGCCCGTGAACTATTATACTTTCCTGAGACAAGTATTTCAGAGCGTTCCGTTTCGGGCTCCCACAGTTCTTGCCTCGTGGGAAGCAATTCAAGGGGAAGCAGGTAGAACTATACATTTCTTTGTAATTACTCCTACCAAAGCAAGGTTTTCTTGAGTCACCACCACATTTTGGCCTGGAAACAGCTGTCACTCAGGCTTAAATGCGTCCTCCAGGGCAACGGAAGTCTGAAAGCAAAAAGCTGACCACGCTCTAATCCGCCGACCGCAGGTAGATCCTGGATGTGACAAACGTGTCCACCTAACCGGGTCTCTCCGGTCCACGGAAACTGCCCCTTCCATTATGAGCTATGGAGAGCGGCAAGGACATGGAGGCGACGATTAGGTTTTCAAAGCAAGTTTCTACGGGCATGAGAGGCGAGGTCGTGCCCCACAAGCTGGCCTGACGGTGTGAGCTGCACCGGGCTGGCCGTTTGTGTGCAGGACACGTGTGGGCTGAGCTGATTACAAACAGCAGTCATCCAAACCCTCACTCTCACTGCTGCTTCGGCACCTGAATGCCATTCACGGATGCATTCACGGATGGCATTTCCATAGCAAGAGTTAAAATCCTAAGAGGCAGATACAGGATAAACACGGGGCACATGGAAGTCTCCGCGCTGGAACAAACTGACAATCATCCCGGCTGCTCTGCCTGGTGCAGGCACCACTGCCCGCCTCGACACACACCTCTGCAGCAGAGAAGCCTCAGGACTCAGCCTCCCAGGCTTCCACATTCTAGTCACAGGGACAGGGGCTAGTAATGGGCCTTCTAATAGCTAGCCTCACGCAACTTATTTTAAAATGAAGGGGGAAACGGCGCTAGGCAGAAGTACTGGGGCAGAAGTACCATTTAGGGTTGAGAGGCAGAGAAGAGTCCGACAGATGAAGCAGCCCCTGCGTTCTGCTGCGTGGTGAGAGCTGGGTGCCCACAGGAAGTTATTTCCAACTTCTTATCGCTCGTGCTCTCTCAGATGCCGACAACAATGGCATCTATGTAAGACGGGCTGCAGCCAGTGTCTGAAGGAGGACATCATGCTTGAAAAACGGGGCTCCAGCAAGATTGAACAAGAGCAAGACCCTCAATGAGCAAGACTATCACAGGGGCTAGACTAGTAGGCTCCAGGACAGCCATGGATGTGAGGGTCGAGCAGGGGTGGGGAGAGCGCCGTTCGGTTGTGCACTAATTAGATGGGACCTAATAGCATCAACCACACCTCACCGGACTGCTCAGGATGACGGAGCATCTTAAGCGCATCACTTGGCACGGGGGTTGGCACTAGGCAGGTGCCTAATACAGGTGAGCCCTGTATTCAGGCTTCGGGAGGTCGCCAATGAACAGAAAAGACCTTGAAGGTGGCAACTGGATCTGAAACAACCCTGGACTGGAATCCAACGGATAGGCTAGTGAAAGGAAAGGTGGGAAAGGTGTAGGGAATAAATCCATAGACTTAAGTTTCCAATTGGTTAATGCTATGAATGAGATGAAACATTAAAATGAAGTCCAAATTTTAAATCTTAAAAATGTCTACAATAGGAACAACATTTTTTAAAAAACATTTTATTGGGGCTCATACAACTCTTATCACAATCCATCCATACATATACTGTATGCAAAGCACATCTGTACATTTATTGCCATCATCCTTCTCAAAACCTTTTCTTTCTACTGAAGCCCTTGGTATTAGCTCCTCATACTTCTCCTCCCTCCTCATTTCCCCCTCCCTTATGAACCCTTGATAATTTATAAATTATTATTTTGTCATATTGTACACTGTCTGATGTCTCCCTTCAACCACTTCCCTGCTTGTCCATACTTCAGGGAGGAGGTTATATGGTTATATGTGTATCCCAGAACGAGATACAGCAGATCTGTTTAGAATATATTCTTTGTTTAATGGTTCTCTAAGAAAATCTAGTATTCTTGTCACTTTACTGAAGTTCAAATCCTACCCCTCACTCTGTCTCACTTAAGATGATGATCTACCCCTTTGCTCCTCCTGTTACACACACACACACACACACACACACACACACACAATCTCTTTCTCTTTTACACATCCATGTACACAGGAAGTATATACACATAAAGATAGCCATCCATTCATCTAATACAAGAAAAGCATCCAACACACAACCAAGAATGGAGCCAGATCTAGCATGGGCACTTGAGGCAGCCGAGTATAAAACCCAAAGTACTGATGCAAAAAAATATTTTCTTAGAACAAAACAGAACCCCACTGCCTCCCTAGATGCCACTGTCCTGTCCAGTCAGAGGTGACTACAGTTGCAGGCAGCAGGCGGTGTGGTTTGCAAGCTTCCATCAACACATGACTGAGCGTCAGGACATGCAGGTGAAGCCTCGTCTTGAAGGAGAGCAAGTGGAACGTCAGCAAGCGAGAGTCGATCTTTCCCTGCTTTCAGGCCTTGCTTGGTTCTCTGATTAAATGGGTGGGGGTAGGGGTAGGAGCTTAAATTGAAAGTAAGAAGGTGGTTCTTCAAGTCAAATGTGAACAAATAGCCTAGCGCCTATTTAATTCCAGTTCATTTGCAGAGCAAAAGTCTTAGCAAGAGTTGAATTTTGCAAAAGCAAGGGAAAGGGAACATTAACAAGGAATTTGGAGTAAGGAAACCATTTTACACAAAATATATTTTTACTTGTATTTCACATTCTTGTAATTTATAATTGGCTCAATATTTTTATGGACAAGCATTTTCCAGAGAGCTTACCCACAGCTGCTAGAGATTTGTATTTTTAAGGGACTGACACGTCTACTTTGCACGCTAAGAAAGTGGCATTACAGCAGGAGGGTAGCTGGAGATCAACCTCCTAACTGTCACAGAAACAGACCACAGAAAATGTTCCTTATCTCAGAGTTTCCAGTAGAAATCATCTGCAAAGACTTTATAGTTTAACACTTCAATATGCCATTTTGTCTGAAGTCGATTTTTCTTTTTACTATGAAAGGGGCCGCATTAAGTTGTTTATAAAGTCTTTATTATAAGTAAGAAGGCTATAAACACCTCTGTACTTGGTTCCAACCCATAGCAACTCTGTGTACAAGAAAATGAAGCACTGCCCACTCTCAGCCATCCAACTCTTGACATGGTTCCACAGCCACACGTTCACAGACCACCGGGTCGACGGCCTTTTCCCGATGCCGGCTTTATCGAACAGGATGTATTTCAGAAGGAGCTAGTCCTTCCTGATAACATGTTCAAAAAGTCAGTGAGACTAAGCCCCACCACCCTTGCCTTGCAGGGGGCTTTCCCAGGTTGCCTTTCTTTCTCCACATACACCTTCTCAACGCCATGCTTCAAATGCATCAATGCTACCTTTGGTCGTCCTTATACACTGTCCAGCTTTCGTGTGGACATGAAGCAAATGAAGATACCACGGTTTGGGCCAGGTGCCCCTTAATCTTCATTAAGCTAAAATGACAGCTCTGATTTTTGAACATTTTATAGGTTTGGGGAGATTTACCCAATACAATAAGCAGTCAGTTTCTGGACTGCGCCTACTGCAGGTGTTGCTATGGCACCAAATAAAATGAAATCCTTTTGAATGGACAGCTTCAATCATGATGTTCCTTATATGCCCGGGTCAGATGATTTTTGTTGTTTTTATAAGTGTAATCCATCCTTTCATCTCCATCAGCAAGTGCATCAAGAGCTCTTCACTGTCAGCAAGCCAAGTTGTCATGTGCATATCACAGGTTGTTCCTCAGTATTCCTTTAATCCTGATACCACTTTAATCCTGATACTATACCTCATGTAGTCCAGCTTCTCGAATTACTTGCTCATTATACACTCAATTAGTGTGTCAGTCCAGAGAACAAATTTCATAGACATGCATATAGATATAAGGAAAAGGTTTATATACAAGAGGAACAGGATATTGAGTCCAGTCCAGTTCAAAGTCATAAGTCCAATATTAGCCCATATGCCCGAAATCAGTCTATAAAGTCTCCTTCAGACTCATGAAGTCACAGGTCAGTGGGTGCAGAATCCCAGCGCTGGCAGGGGTCTCCATATGGCTCCTTGCTTCCAGGGCTCAAGGTCCATCAAGAGCAGAAGCAACTCATCACTGGCAGAGGTCTCCATGTGGCCATCCCAGTTTCAGAGATCTGGCTCCATCAGGGCAAAGCCGTGTGGTCTCTCCGCGGCTCCTCCAACTTCTCAGATGCTGCCATCTTGTCTTGTCCATGATTCATCATCTCTGACACTAACTCCCAACCACTGGGGAAGATAGCTTCTCATTTTCATGAGGGAAATATCGCGAGATTTCCCAGAAGTCTCAGGAGAAAGCGATGCCCACATAGAGGCCTCATTGGCTATTCAATGGCTATCTCCAGATTAACACGCTAGACTCTACCCCTACATTTCAATCATAAAATTAACATAAGCACATGACTGCCACAATTAGTATGATGAAAGACTACAACCTTTATCACACATCCTGATTAAAAATACCCAATATCCCCTTGTTCTTCTCAAACAATTGCCTCTTGGTCGATGGACAGGCCCTTCATGACCATCATTAGATATTCTAGGATTCCCATTGTTTCCAATGTTATCCATAGTTTATCATGATCTGCACAGTCAAATGCCTTTGCACAGTCAATAAAACACAGGCAATTCTGTTTTCAACCAAGATCCATCTGACATCAGCTATAAGATTCCTCATTCTTTGTCCTTTACTGAATCTCAGCTTTCTGCAGTTTCCTATTGGTGCACTTCCAGAACCATTTTAAACTGTCCTCAGCAAAATTTTACACCTGTGTGATCTTTACCGTTGGATAATTTCTGCAATCTATTGGATCACCTTTGTTTGCAATGGACACACGTTTGACAGTTTAATTTGCCTTTTAAGTTTCTTAGGATAGATGAGTGAACACTTCCAGCATTGTCCCCCTTTACTCAAATGTCTCTTTTGGTATTCTCACCTTAGGTGTTTGCACATTTCATTAAAATACTTTGATTTTTCAAGACACCCTTTTAAGAATCTTTTCGGGTCTCTTACTCCAACATGTCTTGTATTCGCATTAGTTACTCTACATTTAAGAGCAAGTTTCAGAGTCTCTGCTGATATCCATGTTGACCTTTTCTTTCCTGTCTTTTCGATGAACCGCTGATTTCTTCATGTATGCCCTTGGCATCATCCCATCCCCCGCCTGGTCTTTTGTTAGTGTTCAATGCATCAAAGTTATTCTTGAAAGGGTCTCTCAACTCAGGTGGGCTGGCTCTTGTAGACTTGTGCTAGTTTGCTTCTGCTTCCTTTTGAACTTGCCAATTAGCAACTGAGGGTTGGCTCCACGGTTGGTTCCTTTTCTGACACGGTTTCCACCAAAACCAAACAATGAACACACCCACTGCCATGGAGTCGACTCATAACAACCCTTTAAGACAGTGTAGAAGTGCCCGTGTGAGTTTTCGAGACTAACTCTTCACTAAAGTACAAAACTCCACCCTGGTCCTGAGGAGCAGCCACTGGATTTGAACTGCTGACCTTGCGGTTAGCGGCCCAACTCATAAGCACTGCGCTACCAGGTCTCCTACTGTCTCCTTGGATGAAGCTGATTTGATCCTGTGTCTTCCAACTGGTGAGATCCATGTGGGTAGCCCGTTTATTACTGAAGATGGCATTTACGATGAATGTGACGGGGATTCAAACAGTTTGGAGAAGCATCGAATGAAAGGATAATTTCTTTATTTTGGAAGTAGTAGTTGGTGTGAAAGTTTGAACAGTACCTATATCAATGATCTTCCTTGTAGGCATAAATGAGTTATCCTATCAATGACAGTGCTGTATTGCAGGATAGCCCTTCAACGGCTCCAGACAGTAACTGAGATTTCATTCTTCTCTGTCCTTCTCAGCATTGACCAGGATTGTTCCAGTCAATCATCCCTATATAATACCTTGTACTTCATGTCAGTGATGACTGAATTTGCCCTAGTTGAGCAACTAGAAGCCAGATGGATCTTGTCAACGTGTTGTCCAGGAAGATTAATACCAGTGTACATTCCTACTAATAGGTTTCTATTTCTCTTTTAAAAAGAAATCTAAGTATTTGATATTTTGACAGATAAATGACAGATAAAAACATGTATCCTTTTTGTTTTTTAGCTATTAGTGGAAACATTTCCTATGTATTACTTCTCTGAATTTCTTCTGTAAACTATTGGTTAGTACATTTTGATCATTTCTTTGTTTAGGGTCTTAAGCTCATCAATTCAAAGGGGCTTCAAAACATTTGTGGGAGAAAGACCCACTATCTTTTCACTCCATTTTTTCACAAACTTCAGAAGCCCCTTTGAGTACACACATTGGTATGGTTTCGGGTCAAAGCATCAAAGAACATAAATATCAGACTGGCCCCATAAGCCTGCACAGGAGTAGACAGCCTCGCCTTTCTGATTTTGAACTGCTGACCTTGCAGTGAACAGCCCAGTGTAACTTTGATGCTTTATACCTGATCCCTTCAACACCTTCACGGAGACATGTCAAATTTTCGCATTTGGGCTGAGGCCCGGTGGCATAGTGGTTCAGTGTGGGACTGCGGCCCACTGGCTTGGCGGTTCAAATCCAGCAGCAGAGCTCCAGGAGCAAGGCTGGGCCTCCCACTCCCACCGGAGGGCAGTGATGACCCACCCCCCACCAAAAAAAAACCAGAAAACAAAATGTTTGCATTTGTCTTTGACTTGCTTCCCTCTGATTTCCCCCAACACATTCTTAGCCTTCATGCTGTTGCCATCCTGACTCAGGGCGATCCCATGCTTCTCAGCGTGTCGGATTTCCCCTGCTGGGCAGTGGGGCCAGCATGGCCAACCTGTGGGGGCTTCACCAGCAGCCTCCTATGCCCTCTGTTCGCCACCACTGCTACTGATCCGACTGGACGAGGGGGCTTCAAGACAGTCACGGGAAAGTGGAAACAAAAGGTCATGGAATCTCCTCCCTCCCCCCAAACGTTGTGAAAACCTGATAGTGTTTTTAAAGCGGACTGTCTCGCTTGATGCTGACCTCGTTATCAAGCCTGGCATGACTTGGTTGCTATCATGAAATCAAGCAGGTGATGAGAAGTTGTAACTTGATATTTTTAAAAATAACTCACCCAGGGGCCTGGGACGGCGGCCTCACTGATCATTTCATTGCTTTATGTTGGGACATCTACAATGGTGTACGATAGACAGTTTTAAATGCTGACACAGTCTGGATCATCTCCCGATGACCACTACGAAAGCAGCAGTACCACCGGTCATCTCTGGGCACCATCCACGGCAGTCTCTGGGTCTGCCACTCAGTGGAAGTGTCAGTGAGCCAAGGCTGGTGCATGTGGTTTTCACAGAGCCAACTTGACAAACTGAAGGCGTCCCAGAGAGACTCCAGGTTCCATGCTGGGCTAGTGCCACAGGCTGGCGGTTCAAATCCATCAGTCCCTGTGCAGGAGAAAGAGGAGGCTGCCTGCCCGGGTACAAGCTTACCCTTCTTGGACACCACGAAGCAGCTCTACCTTATTCAATCGGGGTCTCTGTGTGAGTTGGAATTGACTTCGTGACAGCAGTATTTGGCTTTACAGACAATGAGATGTGTAAAATACATACGACGGTGCCCCCAGGGGCCTCCATCGACTCACCTGACACCAACCTCACTGCCCTGAGTTGGTGCCGACTCACGGAGACCCAAGAGGGCCTGGCCCTATAGACTGGCCCCGTAAGCCTGCACAGGAGTAGAGAGTCTCACCTTTCTGATTTTGAACTGCTGACCTTGCAGTGAACAGCCCAGTGTAGGGGCCATAAAAATTATCCCTGAATATTCACAGCATGATTTCACAACCTAAGACCATTGCTATTTACTGACATTTTTTGAAAGTTCTCTAAAAATCTAGTTTAGGTTTTCCATGAGTAAAAAAAAAAAAATAATAAATCAGGTTGACCATTGTGATTTGTGAGTCTGTACAGCTACCCAATTATTTTGCTTTGAAATAATATCATCAACTAATGTCTGCATGTGTCTCCTGTGGGTTATTGTGAATAACTGATTAAAATAAGCTTCAATTTGTATGCAGCTATATTTATTCCACAATTTCAAACATTAGCAGTGTTTTTTAACAATTAAAAAGCTCAGTGATGACATTATCCAGAAGTATGGAACTAATCATACACAGAAATGAATCAATGAAAATGATAAATGAGTGGCTTTGCACCACCAGAAACATATTTGATGTAAAGATTAAGGGGGGCATACACACCGGATGAATATATGATTCATATACAATAGAAATGTTACTGTATTTCTCATATGGATAGAGATACAGAAGAAGATGAACAAAACCACCCAAAGCTATGGTAGGGAGAGAGGGCTATAGACGATGCCTTTGTTTAATTTGAAACACTTTCCAAAATGCCGTAAGTTACTTGAAAAAAACAACAACACAAAATAAAACAAAAACAAAAAACAGATCTATGAACACCAAAAAATGGAGTCTAAAATTAGCGCATCTTTTTGTGCAGTTGTGCCAACACAGAAGGCAAAGTAAATCTGGCAATGTCTCTGAGGGGAGCGCCAGGCTCCGACCTTCGGAAGTGGGTGTGGCACGGGCAAGATTTGCATAGTCACAGCACTTAGGAATAACCTCCTACTGTCAGGATTACCAAGGTAACAAAAGCAAAACTAACCATGCTACCTTCCCTCAGAGGAGAGCCCAGGGGAAGGACCAGAGGCGCTGGGCTCAGAAAGAAAGACATGGGAAGTGGCACTGTCACCAGGGAAGAGAGAGAGAGAGCCTTCTCACAGCTGAGCTAGTGGAGTTTTATGAGACCTCTTTTCTATAAAGTCACAAGATTGTTCATGTGTCCTCTGGCACCCATAAATCAGTAACTGTGATGTCCGTGTATAGTGCAAACACATCATTTTAATTATCGTCCTTCTTCGAAAAATGCTGCCGTTGAAGGTGGCATGTTGTTAACAATGCGTGTGTCCTTTTGTGAGGCAACAAGCCAGTGGACACAAAAGCACCCCCCAACAGAGTCAAGGCCATCCATAGCGGCAGGTAGATAAGAACAAACTGCTAAGGCCCGGGAGAGCCAGAACCTGCGTGAGGCGTTCGGAACTCTGCCTGAGAAGGGAAACGCGTCTGCTTTCCCCGGAAGGAAGAGATGAAAAAGAGCCAAAGGCAGAGAACTCTCAGAACCCGGAGAAAGAAGGCAGGCCTGTCAAGCTGCGGCCCTCACAGGCTGTGCTACGGCGTTCCCACTTGCACTCTTTCACACTTCCTTACATAGACCGCCTCTGTGCTAGTGCTCACACAGAGTGCCCTGGTGGCACAGTGGATTTGTGTTGGGCTGCGATTGGCATGGTGGGCAGTTCAAAGCCACCCGCTGCTCCTCAGGAGAAAGGCGGGGCTTTCTGCTCCTGTCGACAATGCCGGTGTGGGACCCCCCCACAGGTGCTGCAGGGAGTCAGCACTGACTTGATCGACGGCAGTGAACTTGGTTCTTTGGTTGTTGTTTCAACAACTCTGGACTGTTTGCATTTTGTAGGGTAGGGAAAGAAGAGGCACGGTACAATCAGCCTGCAGTCTATCAGAGCCATATTGGTCTTCCCAGACCAAGCCCCCACTGTCCTGGGGTCATTCTGACACACAGGGACTCCAAATAGGGGTTTTCTGAGGCTACAATCTCTACAGGAATTCTCTCTGCTGTGGAGCAGGTGGTGTATTTGAACCACCAAGCCGGCACTTGGCAGACCAGCTCTGACCTGATAGCGCCACCTAGGCTCCTTTGTAACCTCAAACTGAAAGCGATTTATAGAAGATTCTAAAGTTCTTGATTAAAATAAAAACTAGGCCTCCTACTCCCACCACCTGAGGGCAGTGATGCCTAAAAATTAAAAAAAAAAAATTAAAATAAAAAATTAAGTTGACACAGATAAGAAAACTGCCAGATTTCCTAAAATAAAGACCTGTCAGAAACATTCCATGAAAATAATTTTAGGCACCATCAAACACTAGCTAAGCTTGAGCATACAAATATTTAATTGGCTCCATAAACTAAAAACCAGACTCTCTGTCATCAAGTAGATTTTGACTCACCATGACAACACCCTGGGGAAGACCAGGACTGCCCCCTGTGCATTTCCTGAGGGTACAATTGTGTGAGGCACTACAAAGTCTGATCTTTTTCCCGCAGAGCGGCTGGTGGTTTTGAACTGCTGGCCTTGGGACTAGCAACCCAGTGTGGAACCCACTGCTTCACCAGGGCTCCTCAACCTGGCTGCCCAGGCCCACTGAATAAGAGAACATTGGGCTTATGCTCTTTTGAGGTTTTTTGTTGTTTTAGTTTTAGTCAGGTAGACATTAATAAAATAAACTATACAATGTTATGTTTCTAGTAAAATATCCCAAACCATAAGTAAACACACACACACACACACACACACACACACACATATACTTGTTAAACAGCCTAGGTGTTGTTATAGTAACATGCATCGCATCAGACAGATAAAATAACTATGCAGTCACACGGTGCCAAGACACAATGGCCGTTAAAACTATGCTCCCGGAGTATGGTTGAAGCCAGCGACAGCGAGAGTAAGTGCAGCCGTCAGTGGGGGCCTGCCCTGAGAAGGCAGGCCGGAAGCAACTGTGTAAGAGATGCCGGGATTCCAAGTAGCAAGGCGAGTCAGCTTCCGCTTCATAAAACTGTGTTAGAAGAAAGACATCCAACAGCTTTGTGGGAGAAAGAAGCAAACATAGACCCCAAACCGTCACAAACCAGAGAAAACAACACGCCGATGGGAACATGGCCAACGCGGGGGGACGTGGCTTCTGAAGAGCCCCCAGGACTGATGGTGACAGCACTCTCATCAGAGCACCCATAGTTGAGCTCCGTGAGAGCAAAGAACTGTTCGAACGCCGCAACTACCCTTGGATGTTCTCAGCGCTTTTCAAGCTGAGCCTAGAGAGGCGGGGAGGCCCGAGTCCAATGTGGGGAGTGAGTATTAATTATTAATTTTCACTGTACATCCTCCATTTCAACCGGATTTTTAAGGTAGAACTGGGATCATGATAGTGGGGGGATGCTGAGCCCTGGTGGCACAGTGGTTGTGTGCGGGACTGTGGTGCACAGGGTTGACAGTTCACATCCAGCAGCAGCTCTCCAGGAGCAAGACTGGGCTTCCTACTCCCAACAAGGCAGTGATGCCACACACACACACACAAAAATGATAGAGGGGGAGTATTCTTAAGCTAGAGGAATACTGTATGCTTCCTCATTGCTACACTGAACACTGCACCCTGACTGCCTCGTCCCCTCCCCTGGTCTTCTGTGAGGAAATGTCCAGTTGCCCACAGATGGGCTTTGGAGTCCCAGTCTGCACCCCACCCCTCAGTCACAATGCTATGATTTTTTTGTTCTTTTATGGCCGACAGCTGGTCTTCTCAATACCTCGTGATCATCCAGGCTGCCGTGCTTCTTCGGGTGGGCTTTGTGGCTTACTGATGCAGCTAGGAACTGGAAACCCAGGGAATCCAGGTCAGAAGAACCCCTAAGGACCAGAGGTGAGAAGGGCGATAATGGGAGGCTGGACCGGAAGTGGGGTAGAAAGGGAGAATAGATCGCAGGAATCTATATATGGCCTCTTGCCTGGGGGGCGGCCAGTGGAGAAGTAGGTGAAGGGAGATGTTGGGCGGTGTAAGATATGACAAGATAATAATAATGTATAAATTAACAGAGGTTCATGGGGGAAGAGGGAGGGGAAAAATAAGGAGTGAGGGGTTCAAGTAAAAAGCGACTGTTTTGAGGACAGTGAGGGAATCACACGTACAAACGTGCCTGATCCAATGGACGCAAGTGTGGATTGTGACAAGAGTTGTATGGGCCCCCAATCAAATGATTTTAAAAACATATTAATGTTTAATTTATAAAAATTACTTGTCTTCAAAAGCCTGGCTACGGCGGGCTATTGACCGTGTACAGCATGGCATCGCTGTAAAAAAGAGGGAGAGCACAGAGAGGCAAAGAGGAGAAACAGACTTTCGTCTTGTGCCAACCAGCTAGTCAAGGCAGAGAACTGGGAGAAACAGTATGTCCACATAAAAGTGGAATATAAAAATGTGGTTCTGAAGAGAGGGGAAAATGGACTTCCAATTTAAATATACAGAGGGGAATGCCAACGAGTTCATGGAAAAATGGAACTAAAAGATAATGGCATTTTTCCATGAACTTTTTGAAGCTTCCTGGTAGAAGTATCTTTTGATTCTATGCAACCGAAAAGTCTCCAGGCTGAAAGGTTTCTGTCAGGAAAAAAAGAAAAATTTTCCAAGTAGTATTCCAGACATGTTGAAATTTTACAGAGGCAGGCAGGCTCTATCTTGTTCAAGGGGGGAAAAAACCCTGTACCCCTTTAGAAAGAATGCTTCTAAATGTGTTCCTTATATAAATTTTATTTTGGGAGGGAAATATTAAGACAGCATATTTAGTCATAGCTGGCCTTACCGATGCACCAGTCTTTAAAATGATTAACTATGGGTCCCAGTAGAAATGCTTACTAAACTTCTGAAACGTGCGGTACAATTTGCTGGGCATCAGTAGTGCTTAATTACAGGACAAGAAGAACCCGTCTCAAGCAGAAATGGGAAGTCTACAGAAAGAGTACTTAGGTAAACGCAAACCTTTGAAAGAAATGCTTTGCTTTTGCTTTTGCTCAGCTTTATGGCAAGTACTTTATCTTAACAGAACTGATCTTGCAGTGAAAGAATGTACGAAGTACTCCAGCCGGGGTAGAAATGGAGGAAAAATGGTGACTTCTAGAGAACCACTGGCAAGAAAGTATGTTAAAAACACCCATGGCAGTACATGCTTCCTGAGTTGGTTCTAACGGCACCTCCTTAGTGAACAGACCAGAACCAATCTGCAAAAGCCCACCACCGAGGAACTGGTTCTGACACAGAGCAACCCAAGCAGAACTGCTCCATTGGGCTTCTGAGCCTGCAAATCCGTCCCGAAGCAGATGGCTACATCCTCCTGCTGTGGACCAGCCGGTGGGAAGCTCCGGCTGAGGGTAGCTGCCACACTGAGGCCACGATACAGAGGAAACTCTTCTTCCCCTCCATGAGTCTGTGCTGCACTGGCAAATGGAGGCTCTCGGAATCTGCACCGTCGAGAAGCAATGGCACTTTGAAACGCCGCACATCCCCCAAACCGACTCAAGCGCCGTCGCCAAGGCGAAGTGAAAGCATCAAGAGCCCCAGGAAGAAGCTCATTGTCCCACCGATGAAGAGGGGGTACCTGGGGAAACCATGGGGTAGCACTGAGCTGTGCAACTCAGCGGTGCAAACTCACCGGCTGCTTCCCCGGCACAACGAGAAGGCTGTCTGCCCCCATCGAGATTCAGGGTTTCAGGAACACTACACAGGGTCACCCTGTGAGTCAGAAGGGTGTCCATAATAGTGTGTAGAAACATTGACATAAATGTAGTGTATGCAAATTACATGCTTGTTCACAAACCCAAATCTTAGCCTACCACTTATGAGTAGATGCTGACTCTCAGTCACCGTACTGGGCAGAGGAGAACTGCTTTAGGTCTCTCAAGGAGAGAACCTTCATGGGAGCAGATTGCAGATTGCACACACACACACACACACAAACACACACACACACACACCCTCCCTTAAAGGGACCCGACTTTAAAAGATGTTTCTCGGTGATCCACATAAACAGCACACTCTCAATTGACCTCTGTTGCAATATTTGATGCAAATACCACACGATTTACATTGTTCAGCCAATGGGTGCTTGTCCTTCTCAATAATTAACAGTCCCTAACCAAAATCAAGTCAAGTCAAGTCTAACTACCATACAGCCAACTCTAACTCATTGGCACAGCCCACCCAGGCTTTCTCCCACAGGAAGGCAAGGTAGGTTTGAACACCCAAACTTTTAGTTAGCAGTCCAAAACTTAACCCACAATCACCAGGCTCCTGTGGTAACTACCAGGCCTGTATCACTGATGTACTCTCTGCCCTCCAGGGCAGAGGCTGAGCACACCTTACTAAGAGTCCTGCCACAGTTCACTTGCATGTCCGCTGTAACAAAAAGTTCAGGGAGGAATTTCATTGTTTTTCCATTCTACTTTTCCATGAACTTTATGAAGCCCCTTCAAATGTCATTAAATAGTTTTAAGGTGTGGTTCTTATAAAATTGACATTTAGCTGAGCCCTGGTGGCGTAAGTGGTTGAGTGCGGAACTGCAGCCCGCAGGCTTGGCAGTTCAAATCCAGCGGCGGCTGGGTAGCACCCACGACCACCAGAGGCAGTGATGCCCACAAAAACGAAAAAAAAAAAAAAAAAAGGCCTTAGTCTTGGGCTGAGCCCCGGTGGCGTAGTGGTTGTGCGCGGGACTGCGGCCCACTGGGACAGAGGTTCAATTCCAGCAGTGGGGCTGGGCCTCCTACTCCCACCACCGGAGAGCAGTGATGCCCCAAAAACCAAAAAAAAAAAAAAAAACCCTAAAATTGACATTTAATTTTTAGAGGGTCATGATGTCTTTCTATGGCATCCATTTAAATCACCTTGGCATGGAAAGTATTTTTCATAAATGTATCCTGCTACCAGCAGTGAAGGA
>PVJH01019743.1:18623-42210 GCA_004026705.1 Nesogale talazaci
AAAAAAAAAAAAAAAAAAACCCTAAAATTGACATTTAATTTTTAGAGGGTCATGATGTCTTTCTATGGCATCCATTTAAATCACCTTGGCATGGAAAGTATTTTTCATAAATGTATCCTGCTACCAGCAGTGAAGGGGCCCTGATGGATTAGCAGACTGGGCACGGGCAGCTGACCACAAAGTCAGCAGTTCAAGCTTACCGGCCACTCCACAGAAGAGCTGAGGCTGCTATCCAGGGAAATCAGTGGGGCAGCTCCACTCTCTCCCACTATGTCACCATTAGTCAGAATCGAATTGATGGCAGTTGAGTTTTTTGGTTTTGGTTTTAATGAGCAGTAAGGGAAATTTTGAAAGGAGGAACAAGGGTTAGAGTAGAAAGAATGTCAAGAAGGAAACTAAAGGAAGCGGTAAAGTACTGATGCGGTAAAGTGGGTGGGAGATAGGAGGGTGGGGGGACGTGGGGAGTAAACCATTACTGTGAGAGTAGGAAGACGGGATTGCGATTACACAACTCATGTTAAAGGAGACGTAACCGTGAGTGAAGGAAGAGGATTCTAAAATTGTGGTAATGATAGTACAATTAATTCTTCTTGCTATGATCCATCTACTGGATTGTACGGTATGGAGATTACATACCAATAAGACTATAAAAAAACAAATGAGATTAGATCAGCAGGACATGTTTCATTTGATGATCTATTCCCATCTTATCCGATGGGAAACTTAATCTAAGTAGTGATTAAGGAAGGAGCCTGGGGATTAAGTACCCGGCTAACCAGATGCTAACAGAAAGCTGGATGGTTCGAATCTACCTGAAAAGACGTGCAACCTTGGATTCCCTGTGAGGTCATTCTCCTCCAACCTATAAGTTGCTCTGAGGCCGAACTGACTCTACAGCAATGCCTTTTTTGTCTTCGGTCAGTGACTAAAGTTACAGGTGGGTCGCAGTGTCAGAATAAAGAAGGGTGATAACGCTGTTGCAAACACAAGCGTTTGGGGTACGATGCTTCCAGTAACTGAGGTTAAGGAAGCCAGGAAATCAGTTCAGGACTGGGGAAAGAAAAATATACAAATTATAGCTAATATTAGAGTGTTCACTGTTCCTTAAAAAAAGTTACCGGTTGTCAGTAAAAGGGCTATATATACATGCCAGTTTGTGCTTAATACCCTTCAAGGAAGAAGAAATAATCTAAAGACCTCACTGATTTGTTGGGTCACTTTGGAACTACGGGATTCGTGGTCTCTGAGTAGGCCCTGGGAAGTCCCAGTCTATATAGCACTCCCCGCTTTCCTTTTGTGAGCTCAGGAGACACAGAACACAAAGGTAGAGTGAGAGGAAGGGGTGATATCTAAGTAAGCCAGATTTTCAGAACATTCTAAATAATTATTGGAAGTGCCTTTAATGAAAAGCACCAGAGATGTCTTGGAACCAGAAAACATGCCATGTGCCAAGGATGGGGAAAAGCATGGGGACACTCTTCAAGTAAGGTAGCACCCCTATGTATCTGAGAATTAAGTTGTACCCGCTCAGATTCAATGCATAGCAGAATACTCTATGACAGCCCTTTGTACATCAGGATCTTTCCCCTTGACGGAATCATGATCATACATATATTTAAAGAGCACAGAAAATTAAGGATGTATGTTCAAATGTCCACATAAACTAACATATCCAAAAACCAATTGCGGTATTGTAGTATTCCCTTCCTCTGTGGCTAGCCATCAGCGAGTCGGGTGTGCTCACCCATCTCGTCCTGCACCATCAATACACTTGTTGGTATGTTTGAGCCCACTGTCACCGTCACCCTCAATCCATCCTGTTGAGCTCGTCCTCTTTTCTGCTGCCCCTCGACTTTATCAAACACGATGTCCTTCTTGGGAGCCTGGTCTCTCCTAATAACATGTTGAGTACAAGAGATGGAGTCTCTCCATCCATCCTTGCCTTCTAAGAGCATTCTGGCTGGGCCTGACTACAGCCCATCTGTTCTTCCAGCAATATATTTAACTTCGCCCGCTGATCACGAGGTTCCGAGTGCTTGTGAGTATTTTGGTTTTCTTCGCAGTTGCAAACTATCCTGAAGGCTGCCGTCCTCGATGCTGATCAAAATCCCAAACTCGCTGCCATCGAGCCAAGTTTGACTCATCCTGACGCTAACAGGGAGGGTGCAATTGACCCTGTGGGTTTCTGAGATGGTAACTTCTGCAGCAGTAGGAAGTCTCTTCTTTTGCTTGAGGAGCAAAAGGTGGTTTCAAACCTTGCAGTGAGCGGTCCAACCTGTAACCAGCACAGCACCAGGGCTCCTAAGCACAGAGTCCACGCTGAGAATAAGAGTTTCATCTTGAGAGATATCTACCTCTGCCTCTTGTGATGTCTTCCTCCCAAATTTCCCCCAAATTTCTTTGTTGACAGACAAGCCACAGAGACAAAACTCACCTGCTACAGCATATAGTCAGTGGTTCTGAGTGGAAGAAAAGAGTTGTACAGCAACTGCCACAACCTATGTAATTTTAGCACACACTCACCTCAAGAGAAGCGCACTTCCTCTATTAGCGTTGCCTCAACATTTACCTGTTCTACCAGCCCTGCAGTCGCTAACCTTTCTATCACTCTGGATTTGCCAATGACCACATCTCACATGGAAGAAACATACGATAAAGTACTTTTGTGCCTGGCTTCATTTAGCACAATGTTTCCGAGGTCCATTCATGTTCTAGAAAGTATCTGTGCTTCCTTTCTTTATGCAATTGTGTAATGTCCACTGTACAAAAACATATTTACTTCTCCATTTATCAATTGATGGCCAGGTAGGTTGCTTCCACTGTTTTGCTGTGGTGAAAAAAGCAATTAAGCGCATTCATCTGACAGGTTTTGTAAGGGCAGATATTTTTATTTCTCTAAGAAATTCTATCTAAGAAGTGAGTTGCCGACACCATAATTCAAAGATATCAGTTCTACCCTGGCTCTCCTCATTAATTATCCATCTTTCATGTGCATACGAAGCAGTCAAAAATATCGTCTTAGGCCAGGTACACTTTTGTCCTCAAAGTAATGTCTTTGCTCTTTACGATGTGCAAAGAGGTCTCATGTAGCAGAGGTGTCCCGTGCAGTGTACGTGCCATTTCATTTTCTGTGCTGCTTCCACAGGCACTGAGGGCAGCTCCAAGGCCTCTTCCAGTTCAGGAAGCAGGATTGTGTCATCCGGGATCACGGGTTGTTAATGACATCTTCTTCCAATCCCCGTGGGGAATTTTTCTTCAGAGGGTCCAGCTTCTTGGATTATTTGCTCACCACATAGATTGAATGAAGGAGGATGAAAGGATGTGACTCTGACACCCCTTTGCTGATTGCAAATCATGCTGTACCCCTGGCTGTGTTCAGATAAAAGCATCTTGGTTTGTGTACAGGTTAAATTTAGGACGGTTCACTTCATGGCTATTGTAGTGGGTCTACATGGAACCACCGGTCACTCTGCAGGAGAAAGCTAGATCTTTCCGCTTCCCTAAAGAGTTTAATATATATGTAACAAATCAAAAAGGAAATAAATCATTACTTCGGGAATCAAGAGTTGTCTAGAGGTTCTTGGTAATTCATAGCTAACCAGATAATTTCTCAATGTCCAGACACCTAGTTGAGTAAAAATATGTGGCACATATAGGATTCTTTGCCCTCCACTCTCAAGAAACGTAATGGTCTACAAACATGTGATATCTGGGATGCTTCGTAGATATTAACCAGAGCATCTTATGAAACCCTTTGTGTCCAACCCACTGAGCCGGTTTCCTACAACGGTTCATGCTACCCCTGCCAGATCACCGAGCATGCAGATGCAAATATGCCAATTGGACCTAACACAGCATCATCATTTTGAAGACAGCAACAGAAAGAAGGACATCCTCTTCCATAACGCAGTGCTCACCTATCGAGGCTCCGCTGCTGTGACCAGCATAGTCAGCATCTTCTGGATGGAGTGTAAAAGCATACAGAACAAGAGCCAAGAAATAAAGCAGAACTGTTAGAAGCTCAGCTGGAGGTGCAAAAAATCAAAATAAACCACTTAAAACAATTAGGTTAAAGCACAGCATGGAACAGCCCTGACGATGCCACTCTTAAACAGAAAATGTTCCATTTTCTGTTTAAGTTTAAAATGGTTATTTTGAAACACCATGCACCCCCACCCCCAACCACAGGCTCCAATTCCAATAAAAGAACAAAAGTTCTATCTGAAGGACATTTGCTTTTCACAGGTGGGACATTCATGGCATGACTTGTCCCCAAATTTCTATTTACAAGTCAGGCTCTCTGTTCATGTATAGAACTCAGCACATATTTTGGCTCACTGGGTTAGACAGAAAGGCTAGGATTAAAAGACACCCTCCCATCTCTACAATTGAAGATACTGTGCCAGGAATGAGTGGTATATTCCAATTAAAAAAAAAAAAGACTAGTCCACTCTAAAAATAAATGCTGGGCTATTCAATATTTCAGATTCAAATGAAAATGGAATAGATTCTTTTAAAACCTAACATATGGATTACTTACTACTTTGGGTCTCTAATCACTTATCTCTATCTACCATACACACTTATGTTTACAGCTGAGTTTTTCAGCACATTTTTTATGCAGTTTTGGTGGTAGAATTAGGTGCCTTGGCTGATATTTGGGTCAGCTTATACCCGAGTATATATGGTATCTACCTAAAGATGATACAGGCAGACATGTATGTAGGTAGGTAGATACAGACACGCATATACTTGTGGAAACTAACAGTACATATTGCATAAGAATCAACTGGCAGAAATAGTTCCTATAATCTTATGCTAAAATATGTCAATATATTTCAATAGTATTACATTCATTATTTACTTGTATCTGAGATTACTGACTGACATAAACATAATAATGTATTGTTTCGGATTACTTTCTATCTTTTTACTCTGTGGTAGGGAAAAATGCAAAAACAGAAAGTCTGAATGTGTAATAAGATCATTTTTGTATAAACTGCACACTATAACCAATTTAGGAGTCTCTGGGTATTTGGGTCAACAATATTCAATTTAATCCACCGCAGTGCACGCAATGCAGTCACTGGACTATGCAGGGAAGCTTCCATACATACATGTACCTTCAATTTCCTCTGCGAAGCACGGAAGGAAAAAGGAAAGACAATGATTAAGTGTACAGATTAAATGTACATGACTAAAGCAGTAAGAAGTTGTAGCTGAGGGAAGAAAAAATTCACCTACCACACTCAATTGCTTCCTCATCTTAGAAAGCCAAGGAGGGAAAAAAAGTATTTTAAATGCTTCAAAGTTACTAGGCAACTCTTACATAGGGTTCATGAGAAACTACATTTTAGACTACATGGAACTGTGGTCTAAATAGAAGAAAGTGTATGTGTATGCAGCAGGAACAAAAAGGTCTTTAGAGAGCTTAATAATTAATTCAATGGGGAAAGCCAAACCACCATAATGAGAAAAAAAAATCTTCAGCATTAAAAACAAACAAAACACATGTAATAAAGGCTTGTATTCTTTCTACAGAAAAGTTTTCTTTATAAACAATCTACATCTGTTCAACACTTTGAGGAAATTTCATAATAAGATAGTAAAAAGAAAGGATTTTTAGGAACGTTGTCCTAAAATTGGCTACATACCTTATAAATTTAACATCACACCAGCAATCATCAGATTACTACACATTCAGTGGGTTTGCCCTCAATCCTGATTGCCATCCTGTCTATATCACTTATGAAAGGTGTTTTGAAAAAAGTAACCCTAATCATTGATTAAATAACTAATAGAGGGCTGAGCCCCGGTGGCGTAGTGGTTGTGTGCGGGACTGCGGCCCACTGGGACGGAGGTTCAATTCCGGCTCCCAGGAGCCAAGGCTAGTCCTCCTACTCCCACCACCAGGGCAGTGATGCCTAAAAAAAAAAATTAAAAAAAATTAATAACTAATAGAACTATTTAAATCTGACTTCAACACCCAACAGAAATAAGTCCTGGTCCAAATGACTTCACTTGAGAATTCTACCACACATTTGAGAAGAGTTAACACAACCAATCCCATTCAAACTATCCCAGAACATAGAAAAGGACAGAATTATGCCCAAATTAATCCTATGACGACAGTATCACCCTGATGCCAAAGCGAGGCAGACAGGACTAAGAAAGAACATCATCACACACCCATAATCTGATGAATATAGATGCAAAGAATTTCTGCAAAATTCCAGCACAGAAAATGCACAGAGTATTCAAAAATAAGACATAATGGTCAAGTGAGGTTCATGCCAAGATCAAAATGATAATTCAACACTAGAAAAACAACTTAATCCACCACATAAAGGAAAAGAAACACATACCATATACACTCGAATATAAGCTGACCCAAATATCAGCTGAGGCACCTAATTTTATCACAAAAACAATTAAAAATGTGCTGAAAAAACTCGGCTTATACACGAGTATATAAGATAATCATCTCCAATGATACATTAGAGCCATTTGATAAAGTCCAACATCCATTCCTGATTTTAAAAAAAACACCTCAGCATAATAGGAATAGAAGAGAAATTCCTCAGCACCTTAAAGAGCATTTATACAAAGCAACCAACGCTATTCTTAATGGAGAGACTAAAAACACAGCCCCATCCAAAAAGGAGACGGGTGAAGATGTCCTTTACCACGGCTTTCTATTCAACACTGGTCTGAAGTAGCCAGAGGAAGAAGACAGGCAAGGAGAAATAAAGGTACACACCCTAAAAAAATAAAAACAATTCCCAGTGACAGATATCACACATATTTCATTGGTTCTACAAGAAGGCTACTGGGATAGAAGGGTTAAGCAGCGTGGGAGAGTCAAAGATCAATGTAAAAAATCCACCTGAAGCAGCACATCAGCCTGTGGGATTCTAAAAGGTAAAACCAGAGGAGGGAGCAGTGTAAGAGCTCAAATTCTGAGCACCCAGTTTACAGAAGTGGGTGACAGTGAAAGCCCAAGATTCACCTGCAGGTCCCCATGTGGAGAAAGCCTCTGCCGGATCTCCTCTGGCCATGACTCTGAGATGGGGCTGGCCTCACTGTCAGACAGACGGCATTAGAAAGTGGACGATTGAAGATGGAGTTAGGTCAAAATTGAGCATCTTATCATTTGATCTCCCTTTTGACCCATTTTAAATTTGCCCCAGCTTTTAATTTTTTTTTCTTCTGAGATTTTCCTGTTTTATTTTGTTATTGGGGTGGGGGTGGGGCAAGGTTATGTTTTTCTGTATGTGAAATCTAGAGAGACAACAACTGGTTTAGTAGTTTCTTAAAGAGTATGATGGCCAGGGAGGCTAGGGGAAGATGAGATCATAAGTAAAAGAAAGAAGAAAATGTTTTAAAGTTGATTGTGGTCATGATTGCACAGCCCCTAAATATGACTGTACCACTGACTAGTATGATATAGGAATTATAGGTCTCAGATGCTTCTACATGAACAAAGAGAATTCTGAAGAGAGTACCATTAAAAATGGTTCCCCAGCCCCCACACATATACCAAAAAGAGTAGCCATGAAATCATTAGAAACTGTGATACAGTTAAGATTTTTGTGTCCATTTGGCTGGGCCAGGGTTGTCAGTGGTTGGGCAGTTGAGACTCAGAATCACTTCCTAAGATGTAATGCTCTATATGATCTAAGAAATCAGCCAACTACATAGTGGAATATGCGGGTGTACTTCAGGAGTTGGACGATTAGGGTGGAGGCAACCCCTTTACCCTGGTCACAGAACTGATGCATTCAACTGAATGGGAGTTCCCTTGGTGGTGTGACCTACCTTCCTGACAGTGGGGTTTTACTGGGTCTGAATGCTGCACCTGACTCACCAACCTCCAGTTCTGTGGGTGCCAATGACCAGCCATGTTGCCTGCCATCTAACCTGCTGGGCTTGGATTCATTAGCTTCTCCAGCCACAGTTGACCTTGGATTTGCCCCACTTCTCTCCGTAGCTTTTGGGGCTCCTGTCCATCTTGGGATCATCAGCCCCGGAAGCACTGTGAGTCAGGAGATACCTCCAGCCTAAATTCTGACCCACAGAACTCACACTGGAAGTGCCTGCCTCTACCACTGTGTGATGTGAGGCAATTGCAATGTCTTGGTTTGACAACTGGGTCAGGTGGCATAACAAAGACACAAAGCCAAGGTGCCATATCCTATTCTGTGGTGAATAGAGACTAGGGTCTTCAAAGCTTGCAAGTGGCTGCTTAAGGTGCAACTCTTGATGTCATCCAGTCAGGAGGAAAAAGGAGTCAAGCAAAACAAAGGTTCAAGACAAACAATTAGTTCAAAGGACCAGAAAACTACATGGTGTCCAAATACCACCACTAATGGCTCTGATCGGGGTCCCCAGAGAAAACCCCAGGGAGAATGGGAGAAAGAGGCATAACAAAATTCAGATTCATCAGGGAGACCAGACTTGCTGGTCTTACAGCGCCTGGTGTAAGGTCTTAAGGTGGAAACCTTAAGACACTCATAGACACCTTTCTAAGGAATGGAACTGAAGCGATCCCCAGAGAGAACTTTTCAGCCACATGAAAGACAGGCTGATAAAATGAGCAACAAGGGCCCAGGAGGGACAAACTCTTCAGAATAATCAACTATGAGAACAAAAGTGCAGTGTGTGCTCACTAGGAAGGGGCAGAAAAAAATCACCAGAGAGAAACATGGAACTCAGGGTGGATATGGAGAGAGTGCTGACCCAGTGTCGTGACTGCGGTGAACCAGTATCAAGCACTGGCCTGTATGAATAGCTGAATGGGGAGCCAATTTCTTCTGCAAGCTTTCCCCTGGACCAACGGTCGGCAAACTGCAGCTCGCCAGCTAGATGTGGCTCTTTCAGGGTGAATGTGCAGCTCTGAAGTAACACTGAAAACATTTGAAGGTCATTCTCTCAGATCACGGTGATTGTATTTGTTAGGAAAGACATGCTGAAGGCTCTTGAGTGACTTAAAATTGTTAGGAGGGACAGGATTGGTTCTTCAGTCTCAAGAGTTTGTCGACACCTTACCTCGATCATCAAACGTATCTGTTTCACAGGAAAGACCTTTAGTTAAAGGTAGAAAATGTGCTGACAACAGAGAAGCAAAACCAGTCATGAATGAAGGCACATCACTACGTCACCTTATAGCAAATAGCAATTGGTTACAATTGTCTGCTCACTTATCTATCCAAACCAGAGAATGAAAGCCAACGGACATATTCAGGAAAAATATCTACCTGCCACTGTCTTTTTATATTTTAAATATCTATAGCACCTCAAAACTGTTTAAATTTAACAGTTTTGTCAGTTAAGTCAGGAATCCCCGAATTCATGCATTTATTGAAGCACGTTTCTCAGGAAACCTGCAATATCATATGCATGTAGAGCAAATTACTAGAAGCTACACAATCAGCTTCCTGATGAGGGACCTATCGTAAATTCAGGGCTCTCTGCATGATGGGAAAATCATTTTCTGAAATCTCAGATGTCCAGCCAGTGATTGTCATATATGGGCCTTGTTTTCTGACACAAACAATAAAAGCAACTTGAGTTTTATATAGCCAGCTTAAAGATTGAGTATCATATACATGCAAAGACAAATGTCACAAAACCAAAAAAATTATATTGTCAATTTTGAAAACCACAAAGATGTACTATACGATACACAATCACCTGGTGCTTTCATTCTCATAGGTTATGGGTTTGCTATTATAAATACAGAAGATTCCCTTAATATAATTTTCACTTAATATCTAATCTTTTTTTTTTTGGCACAATCATGCATTTTAAAAACTAAGTGGTAGGCTTAAAAAAAAAGATGGAAAAGGCAAAGGAAAGGATGTATTTTATGTCTTGCAAGTTCTGATAATGATGGAAAATATTAAAAGTGTTGATTTGGGTCAGAAAAGAGTGTGGGTAACCACAGTTTTCCTGTGGACATAGCACTGTCTGATGCTGACTGAGTGTGTAGGTCTAGTTAATTCCCCCAACAACTCTAGGAGGTCAGTACTATCATTACCCCCATTTGACAGACGGAGAAATGGAGGCACAGAAAAAATGCAGCGCTCACAAGTGGTCAACGAGGACTCTGGACCACAATGTTATACTTCCACCGCACGGCCACCTCTGGGGCTTGCCCCAGGCCAGCAAAGGGCAGGTAGGCTTTGAGAGAAACAGTAAGTCCCTATCAAACTTCTTTTCCACCCTCAGCCTCGATAGCTTAAGTCTGTTTTTCCTGGGCAGAGGGCCTGGAAGGAGCAGGAGGCCATCTCCTCCCACTATGTCAGGACCTCACTGGCACCAAAGAACAGGACCGAAAAATGACAACAAACCAGAGGAGCAGTCAAAGGTCATGAAGACACAAAGGTTTTGTCCATGGAGACCTGGATGGGAAAGTTTGCCTGAGGGGCCTTTGGGGGCTTGTGCCTAACAGAGCAGAAGGAAGCTTCCCATCCACCCCTGCATGGTCCTGACAAGCAGATAGCTGGCCCCTGTAGAGGTGAAATCTGAATCCAGGAGCCAGGTTCAATTCCCACACTGGCCATCCTTTTCCTCACATCAAACATTCCCCTGCCCGCAAAAGACCACAATCATTCATAAACACAGACCTCATACTCTTAATGATGCACAGTATTTCTTACCTGTATGGGACTGAGGTCCACGGGCGAGAACAAGAGAGCAGTGTTTGACTTAGAGAAATATTTCACAGCTACGAGCAAAAACAGTACCTATTTGGAATATATTTCAGTAGAAATATCTTTGTGTGTGTATGTGTACTTCAGCAGCAGTGTGTGTGTGTGTGTGTGTGTGTGTGTGTGTGTGTGTAATTAGTTGTCACTGAGTCAGGCCCAGACTCAATGGGACCAACCACTGTAAGCCACAGGATTTCCAGTGGCTGACTGTTTCAGCTGTGGGTGGCCAGGCCATTCTCCCTAGTCTTACTCTCAGAACTATGCAGAAACCTGTTCATACACACACAGGCGGAGCATACAGTTTACACAATAACCTCTCTCACAGTATCTCTTTAATCATGTGAACCACCACACATGACCTTTACAACGTCACACATCTGTGATCTCTTTCCCACAAACTCGAAACTCTTTGAAATTTGGCTATTTTCTAAAACTGTCCTGGTATTTTTATTTCCACAGAAGTGTAAGAAGGTATTCAATACAATTTTAGGCATATAAACTTACTGAACAGCACGATCTTTTTGTTTCTGAATGGACTTTAGGGCTGAGCACAAACATGGAAGATGCCAAGGCCAAGAGGAAGGAGCTTATTCAACTTAAAAAGCTTAAACAACAACCTGCCACGTCCTGGTACATATATTATTCCTAAATGTCCGACCTCCTAAAATACAGGCATTGCATACAGTGAATTTATTCATTTAACTCAATGCTTAAATTCTTTCACTACCAGACTGCGGTTTCTTAATCCACAGACGGTCTGCCTTTGAAGGAACTATGTTTCCCCCTCATGTAAATGGACACCTGCTCTGGATTCTGTCAAATATTATCTTTCTGACCCACAAGGTGACGACCCTCACAGTGGGTTAAACTGAACCTGGAATTTTTTAAATGTCTTATTTCCTAGTCTATAAAAAGTCAATAAACAATGTACATTTTTACTATTCAACAAATAATCTTCGACCAGCAGTATTTATAAAGGGTTGGGTATTTATATGTGGATATTAAGCACTGTAAAGAAAATGGAAGAAAAAAACCCCACCTTTGAATTTGAGGCTGTGGAAGATGCCAAGAGGAAGGAGTTTATGAACACAAGCTCTCTTTCCTTTTCTGAACACCACGCACAGCGAATTTAAATATAAATAACATACGACTGAAGTCAAATTGGTATTTATGCTATTAGGAAGACAACTTGTAGCCTTAGATTTCAGTGGAAAGGGAGGGAATCATATTTCAAATGAAGTTAGTGTTCAAATGCATGTTCAAATAAAGTTAATATTTCTTCCTTAAAGGTTATTAGCGATTGCATATTGCTTTATGGGTGCAACTGCCTCAATAAGCTGCCGGGAGAGAACCAGAGTACTCTAAATTCTATCGATGCAAGAAGTACAAGCTGCCAAGTTTCTGTCATGAAAAACTATTCCCTACATCCTACTTGAGACATAAGACACTCTCCCAGTCGTTTCTGGACTACTTTAGCTGTGCCTTTTTTGTAGCCATCTAAAAGCTGGTCATGTCAAGGAAGACCTGTCCCACTTTGTGATCTGTGCTACTCTCTGTCTTCCTAACACATTATGTGACAGGCTGTCATTAGATGGCGGTGTGAGAGAAAACCAATCTCTAGCACAAGTTTCCTTGCTGGCTAAGCAACTCTTGTCTCCCCAAAAAGAGAGAGAAGGGAGATTATTTCATATATATATGTGTGTGTATATATATGTATGTATGTATGTATATATATATATATCTTCTAAAATGTAGGCTTTAAAAAAAGAGTTTGTGCCTTAGTTCTTAGTAGAGTTCACTTAAAGGCAAGTTATTTTGTGCAAAAAGTCTATTTTCTGAGTAGGGATTGGACAAGCCATGGTTCTTAAAGGGAGGGGAAATCCAACCATCAGAGAGGAATACCACCTACACTGACAGTGTTGCATCAATAGGCACGTTTTAAAGCCCAAGAGGCTGGTCATTAGCACGGCTCCTGATTTATCTTGGAGTCAAGGGTCAGAATTCTACCAGCGAGGGGTAACAAGATAACCAGCAAGGTAACAAGATCGAGATTTGGCATTCGCCTATTCCTTCCATGTTAGTTCTGACGGGAATCCCTATCATTCCGCACATCCTCTACTTCATATTTTCCTAGAGGAAAACTTCGGCCATGCCCTTCTGCTATGATACAAATGAAAAGTAAAGTGACAGTCATACAAGCGTTCGCATTGTGGGGAACAGTTTACTGGCTGATTTGAGTCATACGGTTTCACAATTCCAAATCCGATGCTTATAAGATCTTCTGAGGCTGAGATGCACTTGTATCATTTAGAGCAGAGGGGAAAAAATTGAGCACGGTGAATATATTTTTTTTAATGATAAATATCAGCACAACCGATTTACTCTTCCTTTAGAAATTTTACATTAAATCTGAAACTTTCTTCTTACCAACCTTAGGAATTAGTAGTCAAAGTCATGGACGCAAATGGTTTTCTTCATCGTGCTATTTTCCACGGTTTGCCAAAGGGCATGATAACACGGACTTCTAATTCTACAAATCTAAGTACCAAATGTTCCCATCCAGGAAGCGGTGAGTCAAATGGCTAAAAATAATTAGTTATATCAGGGCTCACTATTAAACACAGAGGCTACAAAACAAAGTGCTTTCGAATGCCACTAAACATTGTAAGAATGATGCCTTCATAATTTTTTAAGTGCAGGGGTTTAGGAGACAATATTCAGACATAGTTGAAACAGAATCATATTCTTTGAGAATAAAGGTACTGGCTTTTTAGTTGGTAGGAATCGTCTCTTTGAACAATGTCACGTGTACAAAGCCACACTGGTGAACAGCTTTGAAAACTAATAGCCCGATTCTAAAAGAAATAACATCTATAGGTTACAATAAACACGTCTCTCCAAGCATCAAGTCTAAACATCCTTGTCCCCTTCAAAAAAGTAAGGAGGGAATGAGAAAACAGAGGTAGAAAAAAAAAGAGAAACATTTCTGAATGCTATGTTTAAAAAGCAGAAAAATTAGCAAATATCCCAAGTAAGACAATTGCAGTGCAGACAAACCCTAGACTGGGTCTTGTTCAAATCTGGATATTGACGTAATGACTGTAAAAGGAGATTATGCAACTAAAGACTGGAAAAACCCTCCACCAAGGCCACTATTTCTGAACACACACACATCTTCACTCATTGTATACATGTCTGTACCACATGGGGAAGAGCGATTGAAAAGACAAGCCTGGCCGGTGTATTGTCACACAGTGGGCTGCTAACCAAGAGGTCATAAATTCACCTCCCCCAGCCGCCCTGCGGGACACAGAGGAAGCCTCTGGCTACTGTCAGGATCTGCAATCTTGGAAACCCAGGGGTGGCTTTACCCTGGCCCTGGGGGGCTGCTAAGTCGGAATCACTGTGATGACGGTGGGGGATGAAAAGACAATCTATCCCCTTTGTGGATTTCTTGATGGAAATGTGTATGCATCAAAGTTTTAGAATAAAAATGTATACAGGTCAATCAAATTTTAAATCACCTCTGATGCCAACGAATTTGGAATATGGGTTGAAATTTGAATCCAACCACACTTATTTTAATTTCTGCATCCCTTATTCTACATGCAACATAGAGATATATAAGAAGTGTTTAAGTTTCTAGGCCTCAAACTATAAACTATATATATGTGTATGTGTGTATATATGTGTGTATGTATACACACACACACATATTTTAAATCCCTCTAAGACTAAAGCAGTGGGATGCATCAATGTTCCTTTCAGGAGTTGAGTCCCCAGTCACTATGCTTAAGGACAATGCACTGTGAGCTTTCGGATGACACACTACCCATGGTATTCAATGACAAGGTTTTTGTCTTGTTTTTTTTTTCTCTTCTGCCCAGACTTAATGTAGCAGGAACAAGCAGGCTTTTGAATCAGTGCCCCGCCTAAGGGTTTGCTTGCTTCTAAGATTTAAACTTAACTGCAGTTTGGCTCTCTCCTAATGTGATTCTGGGGTTAGAAGCGTCGACAAACTAACAGAAATAACAGGAGATGTGAAAAATGCAACGATACTAAAAACAGATGTTGGTATAAAATTCCAAGGCCATTTATTTGCTTGCTCTACTTTTGAATGCACAGCCCCTCTGCTGAAAACAAAGGACTTTACCCACCAGCCCCCTTCTAGAAAACCTAGACTCATGAAATATGTAGGGGAGATGTAGCAAAATATTTATGAGAGGGGGACCTGAGGACTGGAGGTGGGAAATGAAGGAAATCTGAGAGACAGGGTGGCTGAAAGAAAGAACGACACACCTAAACCATATATATGTATGTATGTATATATTCCCAGCAGCCTTCTCTCACTCTTTTGTGATAATTCCAAATGGATGGGACACAGGCTAGAGTTATGACTTGAGGATAAAACAGAAACTATTCTTAAACACAATTGCTTTGTGACCAACAACGTCATGGAGTTTCTCCCCCCACTCCACGCTAATTACTAATCAAGAGATCCTTGACTGGAACTTCGTAGCTGTAGGGAAATCCGAGGTACATGTTAGGTTACATTGACCAAATACTGACATTTAGAAATCGGCGAGGGCAGGAGTCGTTATTGGTTACTTTATTAAACCACAAGTTGTAGTTTATTACAAACTACCCCGAATTCTGCAAAAGATTCACATTAGTATTCCTACTATGCATTTCTCATTTGCTCGATCCCGGTGAAATGATCATGAGAGAGCTATTGCAAGGTAACATGACCCCTTGTCCTGGCACAAACACCTGCTTTAACAGTCGAAAGTAGCAGGATTGGGTTATGCTGCATGCTTACATTAATAAACTTACATGATTTCCTGTTGGAAACTTTCAAGGGCTGCACTAATATTGCTGGTCGTCTCACGGCCAATCTCCTGGGGAGGGAAATAGGGTTGACATGCCGATCAATTTCACCAAAACACTGCGAGTCTTATGAAAAAAGTGCAAGTGAGGGAAGGGGAGGTGTGGGGTGTGGGGAAGATGGGGCGGGGGTAGGGGGGAGAGATCCATTGATCAACAGAAATCAACCTGCTACTTTTAAATGTTTATCCCTTCTCTCTGTGCCCTCCTCTCTCCCTCGAAAACCTCCTGCCAGTTTTTACCCTCACTCTTCATAGCCATATCACATCAGACACTAGCGTGCAATCCACTGGATTCCTCACACACAAGAAAAGCAGCACGCTGTGATACTTGGGGGTCGTGGTTCAGACTTGAGGCAGATGAAACAGAAACCTGAACACTGGGGACAGAGTGTTTCTAGACATGGTATGAGAGCTGGTTTGACTGCCCGCTCTGCCGGGACGACATTTTGCGGAGACCAGAAGCCTGGTTTAAGAATGGCAGGGCTGACCTGCGGGATGCTCACCTTTCCTGGAAGTGCTTGGAGGGAATCAGACCCGCCCTGGGGTTGGCGTCCCCTTCGTGCTTCGCCTGCCACCAGGTGGCATCGTCCTGGCTCATAATCTGGAGGATATCCCCTTTCTGGAAGGACAGCCCGGCTTCTCTACATGGAATGGCTCTGTCCTCATCGGGGTCATAGTCAAAGAGGGCTTTGAGAAACACCTGGGGGAACAGGGCCGGTTGGGAAGACGAGAGATTAGAAGGTCAAGCAAAAGAGGCAAGATGGCCTCTGTTTGCCCAGTTCTTATTTCAGGAATACTTTTTGAAAACGTGGAATATCAAAAGAGACTTTCTACAACAGAGCGGATGGCCACCATGTGGAGAATCAAGACTTCCCTCGAGCTTCCCAAATTTTTATAGGCCACAATTACCTTGCCTTCTTTGGATGGCGTCTCCTCTTTGATGCTGGGGATTATCTTAAATGTGATTGCTCCCTGAGATTGAGCCTGGCAACAAATGAAAGAGAGCGTCATCAGATTATATATATATATATATATATATATATATATACATACATATATATATATATATATATATATATATATAAAAGAGTCAAACAGGTAGAGAATGAAACACATCTGAAAATATATGAGCTTGAGGTGGCATCTCTTAGGAAGACAGTTGACCCTCTCCGGTTTCGATGTGTAGATGAAAACACCGAGGGACAAGCCCAGGCGAGTTCTCTCCCAAAGGCACACAGGGGAGTCGGCCTGCGGTGGTGTTCTTAAGCAAGTCTGAGACCGCGGGAGTGTGCTGACTTTAATTTCATTGCAGCCATACCACATGTGTGCATCTTACCAAAATCTGTATTATTTCCTCGGGCCTTTTGTCCTCTACTGGGATCCCATTCACTTCCCTAAGTTCATCACCGACGTGGATGAGACCTGAGAAACGACAAGGGTGTTCAGTTAGCAGAGTGAACAGAGGAAGGACCTGTACTTGGCCACGGTCTCTGTGGTGGAAGCACTGTCAATCTTTCCTGACGTGCTCAGAGACTGGAGAGGCAGCAGCTTGATGTCCCAGGTTTCAGATGCTGTGTCTTTAAAAGATAGCAGCAAATCACAGACTCTGCCCCCAAACTAAAAGCAAAAAAGCAGCAGCACCTTGATCTTTGCCTGGAAACGCACCTCACTGGCTTCTTAGAAACACTTTTATTTTTATGAAAGATTGTATGCTTTTAGTAGAATCAGGGGGGAAAGCCCCTCAAGCACGTAAAATAAAAAATCCTTACTGTAACTGAGAGCACTAAACTGTATTCCAGAGGTCCAAGGGAGATGAAGCGGCAAACAGAACGTTACATGCCATTTTACAAAGGCTGCGGCTGCTAATATTTCATAAGCACAGATGGACACCTCGTAGGAAGAGTACTGCTGCGGTTGAAAGGTGCAGAGTTGTGGTCGCATGAACAGCTTTCTCAGCATAGTGGGGGTCATGGTGTTCACATGCCTCTAACGTCCACTGGCCTAATACAGCTTCTCTTCTATCTTCAAACTCGGTGAGCAGTGCCTGAGGTCATAACAGCTAGGCAGCAGCCACCCAATGTACAGCAATTGGTCTAATAATAAGGTGACCAGACGTTGCGCTTTTTAACAATGTGTACCGCCATCCCACAGCGTTTTAAAATTAAAAAAATATACTACAATACTATTTTTGCATTCTATGAACATTTCTGTTGTTCCATATAAATCAAATTGTTAATCAAGAACTCCCCCCATTCCCCCGGTCAATGGTGTCCCACTTACAATCTGGTCACTTTAGAATAGCTTTTATGAACTTACTACCCACCCTCCTTTGCTGTGAGACCAGAAGAGAGGGATGGTGCCTGGCTACAATATATACATATTACTGGCCCTAATGTATATAATAATAAAGTATGTGTGGTACATAATATAGATCTTGATTATATATATAATCTTGACAAAAAAGATGAAAAATCATAAAACAGAACGACAAATTCTTATTGGACATCGGACTTACTGGATATACTGAGATCAGGAGAATTCAGACTACTGGCTAGAAACAACATTTAAACCTTGAATAGAAACCAAGGAAGTAAAATCTTAAGAAATAAAAATCTTAAAAAAAAAAAAAACCTTAGTCTGTTTACTAGAGAATGCGTACCTTGAGTGCTGTGCTCTTGTAACGAACCTGAATGCTCATGTAACCTAAGATTGGGAAGCATGGATTACCTATCACTTCTTCCAATAAAGCCCCACATGGCCATCCTATTACCTGTTTTGCTCTATCACAAGATAGTTACCCTCTCCAGCTATCCACTAATCTTCACTTACCATCTATTTCTTTATCCAGCATTCATATTTGCAACAGTCCTGCAAAGTCTATTCTGCACAAGAACAACGCACCTCTGGCCATAATAAAAGGCAAGGATAAGGCTATCCCTGGCTGTGATGGGTATGTGTCCCCTGGTGGCTCGAGAGTCACCCTAACAGTTACATGTTTAGCAGTTCTGTCATTCTGTGATCGGCTGTGGATACCTCCACTTTTCAGCAATGCTGGTTTTCACATAACAACCTGGTCTCTGGAATCTAAACCAGGCTGCGAGGCGTGAGTCCATGAGAAAGGCTGCACACAAAAAGCATCGTGGCTTCTTTAAACTCGTCTAACTTTTGAAATCTTACCACTTCTGTCTGCAGCGCCGCCTCTCATGATCCGAGCCACAATGATGGCACCAGAATGCTCGTCCTTCTTGATGGTAGCTCCCTAATGAGAGAAAAAGAAAAGGCATTTGTGTTGGATGGCAGGAAAGGACAAGTCGAATAACAAAAAGTATGCATGCATCCAAAGATCCAACTATAAAAGCCTATAGAGGAATGAATCCGGAGGGAACTTCACAAAGGCTCTGGGAAGACAGAAGGAAAAGATAAGGTGCCTCGACCTTCTGAAGGCTCCTTGTACGATTTGTCTTAAAAATAGTAAGGTCGGTTCTGCCTTTTCTGCTACATCCAGCATCTATGTCCATCACAATTTAGCAGCTCTTTGGAATTACGATACAGCCAGTGAAGACACAGCCAGGGCTCGCTGGAAACCTGGTCAGTGCTTCTTCTACTGTACTAAGCAAGCGTCAGCATGAGATTCCAAAAGTCTAAGAAAGAGCAAAAGTCTTAGAATTCGTTCAATGGACATGACATACCTAATGCTAAAGTAATGAATGGGAAAAAAGATGGCATTTAGATCTTTCTTTTGTAAGAACCAGGATCACAGGGAGCCCTGTGTTACAGTGGTGACACAGCAGGCTGCTCACTGCAAGGCCAGCAGTTCGAGACAAGCAGCCACTCTGCAGGATAAAGGCAGGGTTTTCCACTTCTGCAAAGAAGTCCCCAGAACAGTCCTACCCTATCCTATACGGTCATGGTGAGCCAGCATCCAGGCAATGGCCCTAAGTTTTGTTGCTATTCTGGTTGGGGGCAGGGGGGCAGGGGTAATACCTACTGATAAGGCAAATGAATGGGAAGACAGATGTTCCTTAGATCTCTCTTTTTAAGAAGCAGGGTTATGATAGCAGAAACAAACAGAACTAACATCTTGGCATGATAGGAAACCATTTCAAAGGATTCCAACTATCACTCATTTGTGATCTGTTCACTGACAGTGTACCTAAACCCTACGTTGTAGGGACAAAGGTGCACATGGTTACTTCTAAAACGCCACCGTGGGTTTGGAGACCATCCTCTAGGCATCACACTGCGACACAGACGTCCAGGAGAGGGCGGGGCAGAGATGACTGTGACTCCGTGGAAAAGCCCTCTCCCTTCCAAGGGACATATGGAGCTCGAGTCCCTTCCTGGCTGAAGCACGTTATGCAGAGGTACCAGCGGACTGTCAATGGAAGGTCTCACATTGCCAAGTTTCAGGCGCGCTTCAAGACTAAGAAGAACCGAGGAGAAAGACCTGGTGATCTATTCTCGACGTGGACGTGAACTGCTTGGGGGGGAACCCAAACCAAGCTTACCACCAGAGGTGATGGCAACCCTCTAGGACGGGGTAGAACTGCCCCTGTGGGTTTCCAAGACAGCATCATTCTGGATGGCGGGATAATTGAAAGCCTCATCTTTCTCTCCCAGTGTGCCTGGTGGTTTCAAACCACTGACCTTGGAGCTAGCAGCCCAGTGGAAAGTACAAGGCCACCAGGGCTCCTGGACTGGGGGACAGAGAGAGGCATTGTTTGGCTTTCCACCGAACCCTTGGTGCTAATTTGACAGCCTATGAATTCTGGCACTGAGACAAGTAACTTTTACATTGTGAAATATTAGACACCTGATTTATTTTACAGTGACGAGGAGAAATTAATCAGCTTTCTAGACAAGCCAGAAGCACTTTTTTTTTAAATTTTCCTTCAGGTGCATTATTTGATCTCAAATCAGCCATGACTGGCATGTGTTGTTCTTTCTTTTCTACGTGGTCACACTTACAAAATGAGTGCCAATGAGGGCCAACAGATCACCTGTCGTTTAGAGGACTTGGTTTTCTCTAGTAAAAGTTCCTTTTATTTTCATGCTCTGGGGGTGGGGGGCACAACAGTGCATTATAAAGAAAGACTTAAGGTGCATGGGCAAGCATGCCAATTACATTTGGTCTGATCGTGACATGTGCTCACATCTGAGCAGAAGGCATAGACCACAGGACAACTCACCAGTGGTTCCCTGTTTTTGACCAGACGTATGATTTTTACTGAGTCTTCATCATCATCCACGTCATCGGGCATAGGAGGCAATACGGGGTCATAATTCTTCTGAGCCACAGTATCGTGTACGGAAAGCAAAGCCTGGAAAATTCAGAGATGTAAAAAAATCGCTGCAGCAGTTCATCAACCAGGACCTGCCATAAAATGCAAGCTGGACACAAAAGAGGGCGAGACCAGAGATATCACTGTTATAGCTGATGGATCCTGGCCCAAAGCAGAGAATACCACTGAGATGGTTACTTATATTTCATTGGCTACACAATGGCACAAAATGGTGTAGAACGTGGTTATGGATAACACTGAGAAGAATGAGAATTCCAAAACATTTCATTGGGTTCATGTCTCCACACACACCAAGAGGCAATTGTGAGACTGGAACAGGCGCCCACTGCACGGTCTAAAGTCCAGAAAGGAGGTGTGTGCCACGGTTGATTCTTTCATCATCCTCATGTCATCTGCATGCCAGGCATGCCAGACAAGAAGTTAGACGGTGAAGAAGATTAAAGGGAAGACTCTTTAACAACGTCAACATGCCAATAGCATGACTTCACTTGCTGAAAGCCAGGGAGACTCGAAGCACTTGCCGCTGATGAACCAGGGCTAGAGTCTTCGGTCGAGAACTCAATTCCAGGTGAAGGTAACAAAAAATCTCCACAAGTGGGAAAACACCATCGGGATAAATGAAGAAAAGATTGAAGTTGCTAGGGACTTCCTTTCACGTAGATCCAGAATCATTGCCCATACAACCATCCAGAAATCAAAGGACACACGGAATCTTCTGCCCCCAACCTCGTGAAAATGTTACGGAGCAAAGATGTTACCCTGAGAGCTGGCGTGGAGCTGATCCAGGCCTGGCATTTTCAATTGGCCCATTTCAGGTGCCTGGGCAAGCAGGACATGGCCTAAGAAAGACCGGAGAAGAGTTGATGCTTTTGAGTTGTGGTGGAGATCCCAGACCTCCCCACGGACTGCCAGAAGAACATAGCCACCCCTCTCGAAAGAGATATGGCCAGAAGGTTCCTTAAAAGTGAGTTCAGGGAGGCTTTGTATCTCAGGTACCATGGACCCGCTATCAGAAGAGACCAGTCCCTGGAAAGGGCACTATGCCTGCTAACCAAGGGTCAGTGAGAAAGAAGATCCCGAATGGGATGGACGGAGCCCGGGGCTGCAAGAAGTGGCTCCAGTCTAAGAATTGTGAGCTTGGAGTAGGTCTGTGCAGTGCGTTTGTCCTTCACCAAATATGGGGTCACTAATTCAGGAGCAACTGGATGATGCAGAAGAGCCGTCGTTGGCACAGGGGGCTAGGGCTGTTACTTTTGGAGAGAGGAGAGGGAAAATGAGAATATACACAAGTTGCCAATGAGCTAGTAGGAATTGGAACATGAGTACAGACAGAATTTTCCCTTCCTACACTTTTTAAAGTATATATAAACCAATTTGTTGAGGGCTCATACAACTCTTATCACAATCTGTCCACCCATCCAATGTGTCAAACACATTTGTACATATGTTATCATTATCATTTCCTTTTTTGTTTGTGCTTGCTTTTTTGTTTTGGGGGTATCACTGCCCTCTGGTGGTGGGAGTAGGAGGCCCAGCCTTGCTGCTGGATTTGAACCTCCAGCCCAGTGGGCCACAGTGCCACGCACAACCACTACGCCACCAGAGCTCAGCCCTAATTATCATTTTCAAAGCATTTTCTTTCTACCTGAGCCCTTGGTATCAGCTCATTCCCCCGACCCCTTCCTCCTTCAATTCTTCCCTTATGAACCCTTGGTAATTATATCCTCCTGGTATGGCTGCTCTTAATATTGGTCCAGAGGAGTTTATCTTTCCTGTATTTTTTGTGTTTCCAACCCTTATATGAACCCATGTGCATGCTCTGGTCTAGCCAGATTTGTAAGGTAGAATTAGGGTCAAGAAAGTTGGGGGTTGGAAATATTAAAGAACCAGACAAAAGCTGTGTGCTTCATTGGTGCTCTACAGAACCCTGACTGACAAGTCTTCTCCCGACAACCCTCCTGTAAGAGGATGTCCAATTGCCTACAGATTGGCATTGGATTTCCACTCCCCACTTCCCACCCCCACCCCCGTTCACATTATGATCTTTTGCTCTGGGTCTTTGATGCCTGATATCTGATCCCATGGACACCTCACGATCACACAGGTGGCTATGCTTCTTCCATGTGGGCTTTGTTGCTTCTCAGCTAGATGGCCGCTTGTTTACCTTCAAGTCTTTAAGACCCCACACACTGTATCTTTTGACTGCTGGACACCATCAGTTTTCTTCACCACATTTGCTTATACACCTGCTTTGTCTTCAGGGGTTGTGTTGGGAAGGTGAGCACCATGGAATGCCAGGTTAATAGAACAAAATGTTCTTGCATTGAAGGAGTACTTCAGGGGAGGCCCAATGTCCATCTGCTTACTTAATACTTACTTAACATATAGGTACAGAGCTCTATTTCCCATCATTATATATAAATATATTTATATATGTACATGCCTGTATTTAGACCTCTATAAATGCCCTTTGCCTCCTAGTTCTTTCCTCTGCTTCCTTTTACTTTCCTCTTGTCCCACCATCATGCTCGGCCTTCATTTGGGTTTCAGTAATTCCTCTTGGTCACATTGTCCTTGATCAAGCCCTACCAGATCTCCTACACCCTTCTCGCCATCAATTTTGATTCACTTGCTGTTCCCTTGCCCCTGGGTTTGTTAACACCCACTTCCTTTTCCGTGTCTCCCC
>PVJH01019744.1:0-42127 GCA_004026705.1 Nesogale talazaci
TTGTCTCCTTCAAAATCTGATAGTTAGACTTTTGAATACTGCTTTGGAATGAGTGTATAGCTAACCATGAAAACTTTTAAAAAGAATTCCAAATCAAGAGAATATTGACTGATCATGCCAGCATTCTGGGTCTTCTTTTCAGGAGTTTGCAACTCTGAAAAATCCACGGGAGCTGATGGAATTTTCCAGAGTGAACTGAAGCTGACTCTTTCCCCCCTTTGGAAGGATTGGTTTTCCCTAAATGACAAAGAGAATCTTATGTAGTAAGATAATTTATAGGGTTCCTAAAATATTTTTCCCACTATATCTCCTAGCAGAAGTAAAATTTTGTGGCTTCTTTACCTCAGGGGGGGGCGCATTGAAGAAAAAATAAGTTTTTCACAGATGACTTGCCTTCCTGACTCTTCTTTTTAGAGGCCTCAGTCATTTGAAGAAACCTTGGTGGCTGGCAAAGGCTGAAAGGAGGAGATGGGGAGCTAGCTGCTGAAAATTGGGAAAGAATTAGAAGATGAAGAGCTTCCTTCCACAGAGGTGGCAGTAATTGGGGAGGGTAGACATCCTCAGCATGTCTGAGCTCTAAGCTCTCAAACCAACTCAATGAAGCCAGGGAGTTCAGACCAGGGTGGCCCTGGGCTCCTTGTGTCATCAATCATTCCTCTGCCCGAGCTGACTACAAGAGCAGGGAACTCCTTCTCTAAAGGGACACAAAGTGTGTGATGCATGAAAACCTTAGCCACTTCTGATGCTTCATTTAGCGAGGAAGTAATGTCACACTTTTCAGATTCCAGTGTTCTAGTTTTCCTCACAGTTGGGCACACTATCTAGTTTTATTTAACAGCATCACAGCCATTTAATTGGCATCAACTCAAACCAGCATCTAAATTTGCATCTAAATCATCAAGTTGTATTTTGTTCATGAGAGCAATGAAATTGCAGCACCCTGAATAGTGGGACTATTCCTGTCAAAGGGCCTTTTGTTTTCCCCACCTTGCACATTTATGATGGGGGAGGGAGGGAGACAGGAAGTTGATCAGGTCAGTAGAGATGTTTTGTTTTGGGGGGGTATCACTGCCCTCTGGTGGTCGTGGGAGCTACCCAGCCTTGCTCCCAGATAGCTGCTGCTGGATTTGAACCGCCAAGCCAATGGGCCGCAGTCCCACACTCAACCACTACGCCACCGGGGCTCATCCCCAAGTAGAGATATTTTATCAAATTATCATCCAGAGTAAAGATAGGCAAACATAGATTATGATCTAATATTGTCTACCACTTGTTTTTATATGATTCACAGCAGGAACCAAGAGTAGTTTTTATATTTGTTGATGGCTGGAACAATTCACAAGAACAATATTTTGTGACATGAAAATTATGAGAAATTCAAATTTAAGTATTCATACATAAGATGCAATTGGAATAAAGCACTATTAACCAGCTAAGGATTGTCTAGTGCTGCTTTCTCACGACTACAGAGTAGTTACAACTGAGACTGCCAATGTCTCAAATATTTAGAATCTGACCCTGTAGAGAAAGGTTGCTAAAGTTTGATGTAGGATGAAGGTAAGAATTCCTGTCTCTAGAGTTTCATCTTGGGTTCAAACATAAGGAATGAGGAAGGTGGTACAGAACCAGGCTGGGGTTGGTCACAAGTCAGAATAAAAATCGATGGAACCTGGGCTGAGCCCTGGTGGCATAGTGGTTGTGCGCGAGACTGTGGCCCACCGGGATGGCGGTTCAATTCCAGCAGTGGGGCTGGGCCTCCTACTCCCACCGCCGGAGAGCAGTGATGCCCCCCCTCCCCAAAAAAAATCGATGGAACCTAACAACAACAACAACAACAGGGTTTGTACTTGGCTGAATTAGAGAGGATTAGGTCATCATTTCTATTATTAAACTTATAAAACTAAAATAAGTAAATAAATAAATGGCAAAACAATTGTTAAATAGATTCTGACTCATAGTGACCCTGTGTGTCATCAGAATAGAACTGTGTACCATAATTTTTAAAATGACTTTTTTAAAAAAAAAGGAGAATCCAAGATCTTTCTTTCATATCACATCTACATTCAACCCCCCCAAACTTTCTGCTAGCAACCAAGTCCATGAACATTTTGTACATCCTAGGAACTCCCTATTAGAAATAGAAAATAGTTGCTAGTTACTCAGAAGGTGGGTTAAAAGAAGAATAGATTCAATCCAAAAGAATTAGTTCATGAGATATATGAAGATTAAAACAGTTTAAAATATAGTTTTACTGGCATACTACACATATCATACCATTGAATCATAAAAAGAAGTGCTAATTTTTTTTTAAAAAGTGCAAACATCATCACAATAAATTTCAGAACATTTTGTTCTTGTAATCATTGTTGTTAGTTCTTCATTTCTCCATGGCCCTGCGTAATTATTAATCTATCGCAATAAATTTAGTTATCCTTGATTTTTATATACCAAAAAAACATACAAAGCAAAAAACAGGAAGCAAACAAACAAAAATGACTGGACCAAACAGAAAAATCTCAATCAAAAAGAAAGCAGAAAATATTAAAAACAGAAATAACTTTAAAATGGCTCAAAACGGAAAGCAAATAAGACAGTACATTTTAACCGAATTACATCTAACATAATTGTCTTTGCAATGCTTTTTTCGATGACAGCAAAATTATTCCCGTTTCTCCAATATGGTCAGAGGTGATTCATTGGAGTCTCAATCTATGTGGGGACCCTGAAAATGGATTTTGGACTTCCACTGTAATCCATAGCCTTCTGCAAACCGGGTGTTCATAATTTAAGCTTTCCTTTGGGTTCGCATTGTATTACTTACTATCCTTGGATAACACAGGCTAGTGTACTTATTCCATGTGGGCTTAGATGACACCTCCCTTAGAGCACTGTTTGTTTGAAAACAAACTTTAAAAACCCCTGACGCTATTCTTTCTGATAGCTTGGCACCATCTTCAGTGATCTCTTTGTGAGGGAAAGTACTGAGTGGGACTATGCCATAGAAACAAATTGATCTTAAACATGTATTAGCCTGATAGGCATGGTTCTGTCCTTGTAAGTATCACACACACCCCCGCCATAGTTCATGTAAATAGTATCCTGTAACTTAAGAACTTAACCTTTACAGTCAACAATTCATGCATTGCCATCTGAAGTCAGTCTACACTTGTATAAATTCATTCTCTCAACAATGTGTTAAACTTAAGTTAAATTAATGACACTATCAATGCCCCAGCGGAAGGATTTGCTAGATTCTTATAATAAAATGATAGGATATCTCTAAAGTCAACTAGAGACAGATATTAAACCACAGATGCATGAATGGATTGGGGCTCACATTTAATTTTAGGAGATTAATACCCTTTGAAGCAGTTTATCATTGACACAAAAGCTTTTCAGAGAGAGATTCTATTATGGTTTCTATCAATTAGAAAGTTTTTCATATATTCCCTTAATTTTGACAATTGGTTCATGATCACATCTAAAAGGTGAGTGTTTTCAAGATTTCGTGAAGGTGGTAGAGTGAGTTGAAACTTCAAAATCAAAAGGTATGTTCGATGTGGACTTCTTCTGAGTTAGACTAGGGCAAAACATGTGCTTCTGAAATGCAATGCATAGGGCTGGGTTTCTTACCCAGCAGACCTGAGATCTGGTACTGTGGAAAAAGAAAGCATCTTCTTCTCAGAAGTATTTAAAGGAATCTGTGACCTAGCATGGGAAAACACCTAATAGTCCATGACAAGTAGTGGTTACTCAATAAATGTCAGTTTCCTTCCCTATTTCCTAATTAAACTTTACATATATCAAAATATATTATGGGTTTGTATCAAGTAATATTGGATGAGTGCAGTCCTTTAATAAGAGCGGTTACTGATAGAGCTTGTGTTGAGGATGCAGGGAGAACAGGGGCAGGGATGGAAACTCATAAATAATTTTATATTCTTATTTTGAACCATGTAAGAGTATTGCCTATCAGAAATTACATTTAAAAATCTGCAATATTAGCTTAATTTTGGACCTAAAATATTTAGATCCTTTTTAATCATCAAGTCTTCCCAACATTATGACAGTAGTTCACCCTTGGATATCTATTTTCTTCCCTTTGTTCTTGTCTTTGCTACTTTGAAAGTAATCTGTTCTTTAATTTGGAAATGTACTAAAAAGGATATCACTGTCATCAAAATGATTTCAATTCATAGCGAACCTAAAGGACAGGGTAGAATGGTCCTTCAGGGTTTTGAGACTTTAAGTCTTTACTGGAGTCAAGAGCCTCCTTTTTCTCTCACAGAGTGGCTTGTAGGTTCCCACCACAGATACTGTGATTAGCAGCAGCTCACTGTGTCGTCTACTTTCCCATCAGAGCTCCAGGCAAATATACTGTGTCCCAATTTCCACGCATATAGAAGTAACTTGTAAGGGTAATGAGTTAAAAGTCCAATAATTCTTTGGATTCTGATTACTTTTTATAACAAACTTGACTTTTGAGAGCTTGTTATATCTGCTTTCCATTTCTTTTTTTACATGCTGTTATTTCAGTACCATTCTGAGAGAAAAGACCTGAGGATCTAACGCAGCCTAGGAAAACCTATCAGACAGTTCTGCACTGTCTTATATAAGCTGTCTCTAAGAGCTGGAGTGGACTCAACCACACACAGCAGTAGCATAGAAATATTAATGGAAACAAAGTTTGAGGGTTGAGTCTATGACTTGGAACACACTCTAGAAGGAAACGCCAAGACCCACAGAGCCTATAGCTTAGGACACACAGTTTGGAAAGAAGTATCGATACCCAATGGACCATTGGGTTGGGACACACTCTCTAGTGTAGAAGGAAACACTGTAGAAGCAGAAGCAACTTACCTCACTCAAGAACACCTCAGACTCACTGCCATTGAGTTGATTCTGACTCATAGTACTACTTAGAGTACAATACTTTGCGGGAGTAAGAAACTCCACTGTTCTTCTGCAGGGAAGCTAGTGGTTTCAGACTGCTGACCTTGCAGTTAGCAGCCACTCATAGCCCATTACCCTTCCATCCCTCCTCATTTGACTAACAGAGCCCTTATCCTTGACCTCACCCCTCCTAAATAGCAATCACTTCTCCCTAATTCTGCTTTTATTCTCTCTGAAGAGGTCATATTCATTCTTTGAAGATCAGAGTCTAGTACAGTGATATTCAAGTGTTTTCATTAATTGCTCCCAAGTAACTAACAGTTTCAAGCCATTCCCCAAAGACGTCAACATCACTCTTTGCTACTGATTGGTTCTGTTCATTCCTACCATCTTAAAGTGTATCCTTCTCATTAAAGAGGTCTTCTAGATTTGTTTCTGATGTCATTTGTTTTGCTCATGCCAATTAAAAGTCTACACTTCATAAAAGCCTAAATAAAACCCATCTCTTTCTCATACTCTCTGTTGGCACCTGCTGTTTATACCATAACATCTATTGCTTGTCTGTGGATGCCCTAATTGCTTCTTATTGCATTTTTGTTTACATAGTTTCTTGCCTCAAATAGAAGGAGGGGTATTCTGCCTCATGGACTTGGTTTACTAATTCTTTATTACTTTCATACTGTCTACCGCAGAACTGGCTAGACAGAGTAGGTGCTCTCAGGATGTCAGTTAGATTTAATTTCCAGAAAGTATTTTTCCATTGGGAGGGAGAAAATGAATAGAGCAGCATTCACAATTTCTCCTATGCTTAGGATTTGTTGTTTGTGACCTAATATAATTCTACAAAATGCCGCTGAAGAGATATAGATCATTAGGTAAAGGTTTGCTGTGGTTGCTGTTGTTAAGAGATGAAGAAACGGGTGTTCCAAAAACTTTAGTAACTTAACCAAGATCACACACCCAGAAAGGGGGTTGGACACAAATCTGCTTAAGGTCAAAACCCTGTTCCCTATCCCACCCCCTATTTTTGCTCAACATCTGATGCATCCTTAGTGGGGAGTCATCTTTACAAGTAAATAGAATAAAATGTTAGAATGGTTTTAGCAGTTCTTGATGAGTGACTTGACAAACAGAATTCGTTTTGCCTGTTCAGTGACATCTTTACCTAGCTGTTAACATAAAACTAAAATTTTATGGTGAGTATCTGTTCAATTTAAGTGGAATCTTCTCCTTGGGATATAAATAAAGTATGGAACCATAAAGGAAATCCATCAACGGTTAAGAAAATGAACCCTTGCCCAGTTGGATTCATTCTTTAAAGTCTGAGGTTGGACAAATTTGAGGTTCTCGAGTAGTTCAAAGAGGCAGTCCAGACATTTGAGACAGATTCTGTTCCTGCCTAGGAAAGGGGCTTTCAGAGATTCACTTTGACTTGTTCTTTGTTTAACTTGGAAAAGCAAATTCACATCGTCATATGTTTATGATTGTATACTTTTCTGAAGAAAGCGTTAAGTCCAAGACTTAGGTCTGGCCCCAGACCAAGAAGCCAAAATAGCAGAAATGCCAAAATTCCTTGTTAAAACCAAGTTCCCTTTTCCACCTGTAAACCTCAACCCACTCTCCCTGGGCCTATGCTCTCAAAACAGAACAGACTATTGGTTTATTTTATCTCCTCCACCTCCCCCGCCCCTGCCCCAGGCCTGGTGTGCTTTTCCTCTCCCCCACCTGACCCCCACCCCCACCACCCCCACTTGTGTTTTTCACTGGATGGGGAAAACCTGGGTGATGGTAGAAAAGGGCTGGATAGAAGACAGACCATTTCCAGAAGCTTCCGATCAAGTCAGGATAGTGGGTCATGGAGAAAAGAGAGGGATTCAGGGCGGAGATTGCCCTGGGGGACATGTAGGCCCTTTTTGTGAGATGACAATAGAAAAATACATTTTATTGACATCTTCGTTTCAAGTTTTCCACCATCCCGCCTGCCTGTGAGATCTGGACATCTACATGAGAAGCCGTCCCCTTGCAAGGCTTCAAGCTGACAGCTGTCGTTCTGAGGATGGATAATAGAAGGGAAGGAGGATGGGGGAGGATTTTCTGAAGCAGAGAAGCCTTCCTTAAAGAGGAACGAAACATTTCCCTTTCTTCTAACCTCCACTTATTTCAATCTTAGTCTATTAATTTGAAATCACAAATCAGTTGCCTCGGGCTGCCAAGACTGCAAAAATACCTGCTCTCCTGTAACCAACCCCAAAGTGCTTGTGATTTATATGCAGAATGTGCACTTAGCCTGAAGAGCCTGCGTGCTCTCTGCGACATGATTTGTAGAGATTATTCAGCAGGACTTTCTAATTCATACTAATTGGCCAGGAGGTCCATGCAGGATGCAAATGCGACAAAGCCAAACTCACTGCTGAGAGTCCATTCCGAGTTACGGCAACCCTCGAGGGCAGGGTGGAACTGCTCCTGCGGGTTCTGGAGTCTGTGTCTCTAGGGGAGTAGAAAACCCCATCTTTGCCAGCGAAGTGACTGGTGGTTGCAAACTGCTGACATCTCCGGTGGTGGGCCATGTCATTACCACTAAGCCAGGGTGCCTCTCTACAGGATTGCATGTTCGCGATTAAGCTAGGCAGTGAACACACGCTTTAAAACAGCAACAGGGCGCATATATAAAACCTCACGGACTCGAGAAAGCGATTTCACAAGTTGATTTCACCCATTTATTTGCACAAGTATCATTCTCAGTGGGGTACTAGGAGGCACATGCTAGGAGCCGCCAGTGAGAGGTAAGGTTCACAGAGCGTGAGCTCTCGTTGCTGCTCCAATACCAAATATTTACTGGGAAGCAGGATGGGTTTCTCCATTGAAATGAGAATTATTTGGTTTGGCTTAATGAAGCAAGAATTAACTGTTAACTGTATCGCTTAACCCACTGCTGTGATGTATCTATCTTTATTAAGGGAATCGAATGCATTCTTGGCAGGTCACAGCACCCCTACACATTTGAGGGAATTGGTAAGAAAGAAGACCATTGATTCTAATTGAAATGACAGCAGGAATTTGGGCAGCAGGCACTAATTTGCATGGCATACTCTGCATCATGAGTTTGTGTCAAAAGTAGAGTTCTTGTCCTGCCAAAATGGCCAACAAGGTGTCAACAACAGCGTATTCTTGACCACCTCCCTAAACTACATTCCCTGGAGGTCACTGTCATCCAGGGGAGGCACTCTTCCAAGGGGAAGCACGATTCTAGCCTCATTAAGTACCTAATCCAGAGAGCAGCTCTCCTTGGAATTCTGCCCTTCAAATCCACTATGGAGCAGACCCAATGGAGATTATGAAATTCATTAGAGGGCTCATCATCTAGGGCACCTGGTTGCAGAACAGCTACATTTACACGTAATTAAAATCGAGACTTCTTTTGCAGAAAGCGTGTTAAATTTGATGGTCGTTGTTCGCTGTTAGTTACCACTCCAAACTCACGGAGCCTCTATGTAGACAAAGTCGAATTACCACCGAGGGTTTGCAGTGCATTAACCTCTCATGAGCAGGTTTCCAAGATGCCTCCGGGTGCCTTAGAACCGACAACCTTTCATCTGGTAATCGAGTGCTTGATCATGTGAGCCACCCAGGAATCCTATTTCTCAGATGAAGGTACTCACCTTTCCAATGAGTACTTCTATAAAGTAAGGTATCTTTATTATGGTGGAGGGCCTTATAGGATAGGAGCTAGAAATCCTGAGGAAGAAAGGATATGGGGAACCAGGCAAATAACTGAAGATTTGCTTTGTAAATAAACATTCTGTGCTACTTTAGGGAAGTGCTATTTTAGTTTATGATTTGCCTCTCAAAGATCTCACAATCTCTTACCAAAAGTGCTCTCTTGATATTTGTATGTCATAGGTTCTAAATTTTGTAACTTCCACAATATGTCTCCTTAGTGAGTGGGGGTAACTATAACTGTAACTGTATATATATGTGTGTGTGTATGTATGTGTGTATATATATGTGTGTGTGTGTGTGTGTATATATATATATATATATATATATAGATATATATATACTGCCATTGAATCAGTTCTCACTCATGGTGACCTGTAAGACAGTTTAGGACTGGTTTCTGAGATGGCAACTCTTTACAGTAAAAAGCTCTTTCTCAGGAGTAGCACCTAAGGGTTATTATATCAGATCTCTGACACTTTTATTTTGATAAAATTATTCCTTCATTTCTCTTTATAGTTTCTTATAGCTCTGCTTTCTCGCCTAGTCTTTTCAAAGGAAAGGGAACCCTGAGCTGTCTGGAAAATGACAATCTTCAGGCCACATTCTCCTTACAGAAGGTGCAGTCTATTTAGAATTGAAAATGTTTTTTTTTTTAAAGTGAAAAGAATACTGAATTGTGATGTTGCTTGCTGTTCAAGTTGTCAATTTATAAAACAAATCAGACTGCAGATCCAATATTTGTCCGATAGTTGCACAACCCTTTGTTGACAGTTATAAATTAAGCAATTATTTGGTGACACTGTAAGAGATATCTGCTGAACACATAGAAACCTAGAGAAAAGGTATTGATAATTAAATTCTCCCCAGCCCCCACCTCTCTACTCCCCCAGGCAACTCTGAACAAATACCTCCAGGTGCTGTTAAGGGTACTGAGTATGTCTTTAAAGATATCCTGCAATTCTTCTGGTCTCACACTCATAATCCAACAGAGGCAATTCCATTCTAGTGTGGCTGCTAGTTATCAAAATGGTTGTAACAGTACGTTCCCCCCATAGGAGATGGCTTCTGTGGATAAGCGGTCTTCACATACCTGGAATGTCACATATTCTAAAAGTCCCTTGGTTTTTACAAAGGCTCTAAATTTATAGCTGCCAGTTTGGGGGGGGGGGTGAATATGTAGGAGACTGTCAATCAAAAATGGAGCTTATCGTTTACTGTGATGTCTGATATCAAGATCTGCCTCCTCTACTTCTGCTGTAAACTTAGAAATGGGGTGGAACAAGTTAATTAAAACACTGGTGCTGGGGCTGAGGCCCGGTGGCGTAGTTGTTGTGCGCAGGACTGCAGCCCACTGGGTCCATGGTTCAATTCCAGCAGCAGCTCCACAGGAGCAAAGGCTGGGCCTCCTACTCCCACCGCCAGAGGGCAGTGATGCCCCCCCCCAAAAAAACACACAGAAACACTGGTGCCATGGTAATTTTCCATCACTGATAGTTTCTGATCAGGACTGCTTTGGAACATCCTTTGTTGTTAGGCTAATGTGGAGCCAATAGAAAGAATATTTTAAAGAGAAAATAATAATCTTTTCTAACTTCTTTCTGTCTTTTCCTTTAAAATTTGCAGGCAACAATTTGGGGGACTAGTTCTGAATGCTTTAGTCCCTCCAATACCTACCATGGAACATAAGGGGAAGCATTATATTTTGCAAGCACATGTCTAGAAAATGGCTTAATCAGCAGGAATCAACTTGTCTTTAACTATGCACAGCTATTGAACTGTTTGCTCACCAGTCACCTTCTGATCCTGAGGAAAAAAATAACACCAAATCCATTCACTGGTGTTTATATTATTTTGGGGACCTTAATAGCCTAGTTCTGGGCTAAGCCCCGGTGGCATTGTTGTTGAGTGTAGGACTGTGGCCCACGGGCTTGGCGGTTTAAATTCAGCAGTGGCTCTCCAGGAGCAATGCTGGGTAGCTCCCACGACCACCAGAGGCAGTGATGCAAAAAAAAAAAAGAAAGAAAGAAAGAAACTGAAGTATCTAGTGAGATTTATTTGTCTGGCATAGTATGAATTGAATTATTTTACAACTAAAATATATATATATAGAATGTTGCAAACTGGCAGACAATAGATAATTCAGCCTGCAGACATGCTTCTTTTTTTTTATTTTTCTTAAATGAATTAGATGCTATTTTCTACTGATTGAAAATATCACATGCAAATATAGGTTTTAAATTGTTTTCAAAAAATACAACAGTAGGGCTGAGCCCCGGTGGCATAAATGGTTGAGTGCAGAACTGCAGATCGCGAGCTTGGCAGTTCAAATCCAACGGTGGCTGGGTAGCGCCCATGATCACCAGAGGCAGTGATGCCCCCCCAAAAAAAAGCAAAAAAAAAAGGAAAAAATCCACCAGTAATCTGGTGTCAATTTAAAGACTAATACTGTAGGATATAGCCAAAGAAGCCTCTGTGTGGACATGACCTTCTTCTCAGGATTTTTGGGAACGCCTATATTTTCCTCCTTGTAGACAAGAGACACCCATTTTCTCTCTGCTTACTCCTTGCAAGACATCCCTATGGAGAAGACACAAGAAAAGAGGCTGATTGAACCAGACCTCTGGAGTCAGAGAAGTGATGTGTGAAGGTCCCTGCCAATGCTGAGATGCTTACAAAACCACTGTCTCCACAAGACTTACCACCCACTGGTCTGTAATCTTCCTGCATTTGGCATCATTGCATGTGCTGCTTGAGTGTGAAGAGGAATTCATAGATTGGTATCAGACATATGGGCTAATAATGGACTTAGGGACTTGATCTAGACTGAGCTGGGATGTTTTCTCAATATTCAGCAGCTCTTGTATATATTCAAAACTCTTTCTTATACACATGAGTGTCTATGAGTTTGCCTCTCTAGTCTACCTGGACTAACACACTGAGTGTGACAGTTAATATTACAACTTATCTAGACTATGCTTCCCAGTGGTTTGACAGACACTGGACTGGTTGCTCTTCCATATGTAATATAATGTATTCACTTTCTATTATGTGATCTGTTATCACCAGTCAATTCCTTGAAAAGGGAATTTCCTTGGGGATATAACCTATTTCCAGAATACAAATGAATGTCTACCGATGCCTGCTCTCTCTGGACTCTGTTCTCGTGTTGCCACCTGACTTCTGGTTCCTGAGATGTAAAGCTATAGACATCTCTGGCAAGCCCCCTGACCTGCAGAGGATTTCCCAATCCCCACCATCTGTGAGTCAGCAGAGGATCGTCAGCCTGTCTCTTGACTTACAAATTTGAGACTTGCCATCCCCACAATACTATGAAGCATTTTCTTGAAGTAAATCTCCATAGTCATGTCATAGATTTTACTATTCTCCCCAGACTGATACTAGGTCTACACTTGTCTCAGGATGGAACTAAGTCACAACTGTCCCTTCAGGTGAGGGTTACACACACATATCAGCCCCTTCAGATAGAGGGTTAGGTATTATTTTATCGGCATTAGCCCTTCCCACAAGTCAATCAAAACTCATTGCCATGGAGTCAGTGCTGACTCAAGGAACCCCCCTGTGGATTTCCAAGACTCTAGCTGTTTGTGGGAGTAGAAAGTCCAGTATTTCTCCTGTGGTGGTGCTGGTGGTTTTGAACTGACAACCATGAGGACCACAGCCCAACTCATAACCACTACAACACCAGGGTCCTGTTCCGAGGAGGATGAGCCTCCTTCTATAAATCGTGGTTACTTCAGTTGTTCCCTTGAGAAGAGTCATGAACTCTTCCATATGTCTCAATTATTCTCCTGTTTCCCCAACACATATGACAAAATCAAATGTCTAAGGAAGACTTACAAAAGACACGTGATTTGATTTGGGGATCCCTGCTTTTGACAAAAGATCCCCTGGTGGCATAAATGGTTAAGCACTCCCTTGGAAGAAAGACGTGGTAATCTGCTTCTAAAAGCTCTTGTCCTTGAAACTCCTACAAAGGGCAGCAGTTCTTCTCTGCACACATGAGGCCACCTTCGTTCAGTGTCCTGATCTTTATTGATAATAGCTTGAGAGAAACAATGGTGAAAATTTTGTCATTGTTGTTTGTTTGTTTGTTTGTTTTGTTTTGTTTGTTTTTTGGGCATCATTGCCTTCTGGTGGTGAGAGTAGGAGGCCCAGTCTTTGCTCCTGTGGAGCTGCTACTGGAATTGAACCTCCATCCCAGGGGGCCGCAGTCCTGTGCACAACCACTATGCCACCGGGGCTCAGCCCCCTGTTGTTGTTATTTGAGTTAAACAAGTAACCTCCTTATCAAGACGAAAAGTCATCATGCATTGGACACCTATCTTTTGCAAGGTTTTCTTGAGACTTTTCTGACAGCTGTATTTGGTCATCACAACAAATCCCATCAAGGAAATACTTTACAGACAAGGAGAATATAGATAGGAGGTATTGCATCATTCACATTGGACTTCACAGTTCTTCAGTGGCAGAACTAGTCAGCACTTCTAGACCTGCCTCCTTCCAAAGCACGGGTTTTCCATGAAACCTTACAGCAAGTTAGATAATTCTATGCACAGTTTCATTCTCCTTACCACATCCCCATTGAGAGTAAGGAATTGAGTCAGAGTGGTGTAAGACAAAAAGGGAAATTTTATCTCTGATACTATGTCACCACTTCCTTCTTATAATTACAATAGTATTACCTATTTTGGTTTAGGAGATCACTTAGAGCAAGCCATCACAACTAACTTATATGTGGTTCATGCAGGCTATCAGAAAACTATGTCCACATGCTTTGTCTTCTCACTATTCAACTTCTATGTAGCTAGATAGAACTCAAAATGCAATGAAAGTGGCCGAGTACAAACAATGCATGCATAATGGTCTTTGATTTCCCTCTAGGCTTTGAAAATCTCTCTTAATTATCTGCCTTTAAGCTAGGAATTCCTTTGCCAAGTCTATCTTCATTTACTGGACTGTCTCCAGAGTACCACTTTTAGAGGAATTTCTTTAGAAGTGGAAACTAGCCCCCAGGCCTGCATGTTGAGGACAGTCCTAATAAGTAATAAAATGGACTTAAAACTTTCTCCCGTGAGGAAGTTCCTTCAAAAAAGGAATTTTGTGTCCACTCTGTCTGAAAAGTTGTAGAAATTAAAGTAAGTGATTCAGACAAAAGTCATGTACAAGTTAAAAAAGGGGATGTCCAGTGAGCATAAAAGGAGATCCGTGTGAGTGTTGGGGGAAATGGCCTTTTCCTTGAGCGGCCTCGTGAATAGAGGAAGAGCCCATTCATCTGCTCTGAGTGGTTCCAAATTTCTACGCCAATGCGCTTCACCATCTTCCTCTTCTGCTAACAATGTCCTCCTCACCATGACCACAAGATTAGATACCTTTATTCAAAGTTTTTTGGGGCCCCCACCCCCACCCCACATTCACCTAGCATGTTGATCTACACATCGACTCATAGAGCACTATGATTTCAGGATTATGCAACAACAGAATTGACTGCTGTGACTTTTTTTTTGGCTTTTAACTCTTGCGTTCTTCTCACCGTCTTCCCCTACTGCCATCACTGTGGGTTCTTTGTGATTCTGTTTCACACAAGTTCATACTTTTCTACCCACTATGAGGTTAGTTGCCCCTTCTTCTCCACCCCTCACCCCCACCCATAATCATCCAAGACTACTTATTTTAGTGTGGGAACTTTCTTCTTGACTTTACACGCTATAGTGGTCTCAGACAGTTTTATAATGGATGGATTGCATGCTGCTAATGTCCTCCAGGTTGCTCCATCTTACAAGGTGTTTCCTGTATTCATTGTTATTCTTGAACATGGCAGTGTCCCCTTATGTGTATGCACCAGAGTTTGTTTCTCTATTCTCACATTGAGAGGCACTTAGGTTGTTAGCGTGAGAAATGTCTTGAACATGAATATCCATGTATTTATTCATAGTGTAACTTGTTGGTCTGTTTGGTGTGTACCAAGCAGACAGATTGTTAGGTCAGAAGATATTTCTGTTTGTAACTCTTTAAGGAAGCACCATGCTTGTTTTCCACAATGGTGCCACCATCGTACAGGCATACCAGCAGTCAATCCGGGTACTAGTCTCTCCATGGCCTCTCCAGATTTTGTTATTTCTTTTAACTTTGTTATTAGTACTGTGCTGAGATAATATCTCCCTTTAATCTTGATTTACCTCATTCTGATGGCTGGTAATAGTGAGCATTTCTTCTTATGCGTGTTGGTTACTGGAGTGTCTTTTATGACCTATCTGCTCATGTCCTCCACCCTTTTTAAATTGGATCATTTGTATTTTTCTTGTTGAGGGATGGGAGCCTTCTATATGTTTTAGAAATTAGCCACCTGTCCAGTGTGTTATTGCCCAAACTTTTTTCCCAGTCTATGAGTTCTATTTTTAACATTTTGGTAAAGTTTTTTGAGACATATAAATGTCTAATTTTAAAGAGGTCTGATTCATCTAGTTTGTCTTACTCTGTATATTTTCAGCTATATTTGACAGTCTAGTTATACCGTGTACTAAGGTTCCAATGTTTGTCCCTCTTTTTTCAAGATCATTTTATTGGGGGCTCTTACAGTTCTTACCACAATCCATACATTAATTGTATCAAGCATATTTGTACATATGCTGCCATCATTATTTTATAGACATTTACTTTCTATTTGGGCCCTTAGTATCAGCTCCTTTTTTAGCCCTTCCCCCTACCCTCATGATCCTTGATAAACTATGAATTTTTATTATTTTCACATCTTCCACCAACAGCTCGTCACCTTCCTCCATGGTTTCTTCCCTCCTCATCTCCCCATTTTCCCCCTACCCTCCTGCTATCACTACTCCTATTTCTGTTCTAGAGGGTTTTCTCTGACTTGAACTTCACGTGTTGTAAGCTCTTTTCTGTACCTGTGTACATACTCCAGCCTAGCCCACAATGAAAGGTAGGAGTGGGGTCATAATAATGGGGGTGAGGGGGAGGAAGCCTTAAGGAACTAGAGGAATTTTGTGTGTTTCATTGGTGCTATACTTCACTCTGGTTGACATATCTCTTCCGTGTGACCCTTCTGTGAGGTGACATGCCAATGTCTACAGATGGGTTTGAGGTCTCTGCTCTGACCTCCCCTCCCGCCCGTTCTCAACAATGCATTTGTTTGTTTATGGTCTTCTGGTGCCTGTTACCTGATCCCGTCAACACTTTATGATCTCCCAGGCTGGTGAGCTTCTTCTATGTGTGTCCCTCTTTTTGATTGATGACCTTTAGAATTCTAGGCTCTACATTTAGGACTTTGATACAGGTAGAGTTCATTTTTTTAAGTATAGTGTGAGATATGGGTCTGTTTTCTTTTCCTGAAAGTTGGTATCTAGTTTTGTCATTACTGAGGCCTTCAACGATACAGAGAGAGAAGCCTAAATAAAACTCATGCTATGAAAACCGAACCCTTTTTACGATGTCAGCAAACATGGCTTAATTAACTGTGGGGCATGCAAACTTGGTACAGCAGTCATGTACTTGATGTCAATTTCATGATTGGGATGTAGAGGTACAGTCTAGCATGTTAATCTGGAAATAGTCAATGAGGTCTCTGTGTGGACATGGCTTTTTCCAGAGAATTCTGGGAAGTCTCATGGTATTTTCCCAATTGGAGTAGAGAGACTTGACTCAGTCTCTTGGAGTCAGTCTACTGACAAGATGAGATGACAGCATGCTGATTGATCCTGTTTCTTGGAGACTGGAGGAGCCAGAGGAGAAGCCACATGGTCTTACCCTGATGGAACCAGACCTCTGGGGTCGGAGGAGTCACAGAGAGATTCCTGCCAGGGCTGAGATGTTTCTACTGCCAATGGAAACTGCTGATGGACCCTGAACCCTGGAAATGAGGAACCATGGGGAGACCCCTGCCAGAACAAGGATGTTTTTACTGCACGTGCTTCGTGAGTCAGAGGGAGACTTTATAGACTGGTATAGAATATATGAGTTAATATCAGACTTATTACCTTGGACAGGACTGAGTTGGGATGCTTTTGCAATGTTCCATTCCTCTTGTATATAAACCTTTCCCTTATATCCATATGAATGTCTACGAATTTGTTTCTCTAGTCTACCTGGACTAACACACTTGATTTGAGCAGGCAAATTTCCAAAGTGTCACATCCTGCTTCTCTGAGAAGCAGATGTCACATGGAATTAGATATCAGGAGATCCTCCGAGGGAAGTGCCTGTGAAGAATAAAGAATGCAGTAGGAAGAAACCGAAGCAGGTGTAGCCTTCAGCCCATGATGCAGGTCTGAGAAAAGAGAGTGGGGAGAGGAGTGGGGAGGTGGCATTGGATGAGCCCCAGATGTCAATATAGTTCCCATTAAGTTTTGAACAGGCTGTTGCTAAGTCTCTGAAACCAAAGTGACCTGTTCCAGCAGCCCTATGACTCTCAGCCATTGACTGGAGCAGCCCGGGAGAAGGGTAGCCTTGGAAGGAACACTGCTATTTGAGCTTTAGCACAGCAGCAGTTAGAGGCCACCCCTCACCTGTGTTCCACATAGCAGGGTCTCTGAAAGGAAGAGCATGTGGGGCATCTTCATGACTTTTTCTCCTGCCACATCCTTCTGAAAGCACCCCATCTCCATGGAGTTCATCCTAACTCCTTGTGGCCTCGGGTATGTCCGTGTAGAACCACTCCATGCGTTTCCATACCTTTGCCCTTTCAGAAGCAGATTGTCAAGGCTTTCTTCCAAGATATCTCTGGGTACATTTAAACTTCCAACATCTAAGTTAGTCACTGAGTGCTGTACCATTTGCATCCCCTAAGGACTCCTATGTCCTTCTGAGGAAAGGGTTTATTCCATAAGTTTTGGTAATCGTAGACTCTCTATGTGAGTAGATCAATATATTCCCCTTGATTGTGGCAAAATACGTATAACATGAGGCATTTTTCTACTTTAACAGCTTTTAAGTGTCCAATCCCGTAGCGTAAATGACATTCAGCAGGTGGTGCTGCCATCACCACTATCCACGTTCCAAAGTGTTTCATCGGCCTGAAAAGAAAAAAGAAGAGGGGAAGAATGTGCCTTACCAAAGAGTTGCTGTGCCAAAAACAACTAGTCAGAATTCCAACATTTCAAGAGGTTGTATAGGAGCAAGGACTAATTTTTGCATATATATTGCACAATATACAGAGTTGATGCTACACTGCAAGAATTAGGCAAAAACAAGGCGTTAGCAATTGAAATGCTTCAACAAGCTGAAGAAGCACTGAAAATACTCACTCATTTATGCCAGGACATTTGGGAGAAAGCTGCTTACCTAACTGACTGAAGGAGAGCCATATTTCTGCCTATTCCAAGAAGGATGATCCAACAGACTGCTAAAATTATAGAATAACATCATGAATGCACGTAAAATTCTGCTAAGGATCATCCAACAGAGTTTGTAGCAGTACCTTGAAACCGAGCTCGCAGAGGGTCAAGCTGGATTCAGAAGCAGACATGTCATTGCAAATGTCAGCTGGATCTTAGCTGAAAGCAGAGAATACCAGAAAGACGTTTACTTGTGCTTTATTGACTGTGCCGAGGCATTAGCCTGTGTGGCTCATACCAAGCTATGGGCGGTGTTTTGTTCTGCTGTGCATAGGGTTGCTACGAGTGACAACCAACTTGATGGCACTCGACAACTGCAACACACCAGAAATTCAGTACCCCTTCAAGACTAACTCCTCTCCCCAGGCATTGGTAGCCACGAGTAGACTTTTGCTTCTTTTCACTTACCTAGTCCACATATTGTATGTTTGGTGGGATCTTAAAATATTTGTTTTTTGAGGTCTGATTGATGTCACCCGGCATAGTGTTTTCAAGCATCTACATCGTTCCATATCAGAACTTCCTTTCTCTTTATGGCTGGGTAATGGTCCACTTTCTCTATATATCACATTGGTTTATTTAGTCATCAGTAATAAGCTCATGTTGCTTATTGACTATTGTGAATACTGCCATAATGAACATCGGTGTCCATGTCTGTGTTTGGGACCCTGCTGTGAGGTTTGGTATCCCTCTAGGAGGAGAACTGCTCTGTGATATGGATAAATATTTCAAAGGGAGAGCCTAAAAACTTTTGTAGAGCACACGGTTGTACTTCGACTATGTCTTGGAGACGCACTAGTTAAAGCAGGCCACTCACACCCTGCCACTCAAGCCAATCTTGGAGCTATTTCTGCTCACAAGTGGGAGAGAGATGGCCTGAGGAAGGATGGTGGGGAACAGAGAGAAGGCAGTTGGACCATCAACTTTCCGCAGCATAGTAACAAAGGAATAGGAGCCACCTGTCATCTCATGGAGGAAGAAGAAGACCTGGTATCAAAATAAAAAATATAAAAATCTGGCTGAGCCCTGGTGGCGTAGTGGTTGTGCGCAGGACTGCAGCCCACTGGGATGGAGATTCAATTCCAGCAGTGGCTCCATAGTAGCAAAGGCTGGGCCTCCTACTCCCACCACCAAAGGGCAGTGATGTCAATATATATGTGTATGTATATATATGTATATATATAAATCCAAGTTCCTTGAAGATAAACAAAAAGCAACAAAGACCACATGGAAGAAGCACACCAACCTGTGTAACCATGAGGTGTTTATGAGATCAGGCATCAAAAAACAAAAAAATAAATAAAAATTTAAAAAACGGGGCTGAGCCCCGGTGGCGTAGTGGTTGTGCGCGGGACTGCGGCTCACTGGGACGGAGATTCAATTCCCGCTCACAAGAGCAAAGGCTGGGCCTCCTACTCCCACCACCAGGGCAGTGATGCCTAAAAAAAAAAAATCATATTACTATGAATGAGGAGGAGTGCAGAGTGGGGACTCAAAGTCCATCTGCAGGCAATTGGATATTCCCTCACAGAAGACTCAGGAAGGGAACTAGACAGTTAGGGTGCAGTGTAGCAGTGATGAAACATACAAAGTTCTTAAGTACTTCCTTCCCCCCCCCCCCCACTATCATGATCCCAGTTCTACCTTGCAAATCCGACTGAACTGGAGGGTGTACATTGGTACAGATAGGAACTGGATACCCAGGGAATCCAAGACAGGAGAACCCCTCAGAGCTAGTGATGAGAAGGGTGATAATGGGAGTCAAGGGAAGGTGTATGGACAGCGGAGAAGTGGGTGAAGGGAGATGTTAGATGGTGTAAGATATGACAAAATAGTAACAATTTATAAATTATCAGGGGTTCATGTGGAAGGGATTAGTGGGGAGGGAAGGGGAAAATGAGGAGCGGATATCAGGGGTTCAAGTGGGAAGCAAGTGTTTTGAGAATGATGAGGGAAACAAATGTACAAAAATGCTTGACACAATGGATGTGTGTGTGGATTGTGATGAGTTAAACGAGCCCCCAATAAGATGATTTTTTCAAAATCCAAAGGCCAGCTTTGGTGCTGGTGCTACGTGACATCATTTTGGTTGAGACTAAGAACTGAAGTCATTCTGTGGATGCTTGTCAGTAGAGAAAGAACCTCTCCCCTGGCCGAACAAGAAAAGGTGCTGGACCACCTGCTTGTCCAGCAAACCCACTAGTACTTCCTGGCTAAATGATGATAAATCACGTTCTTGCTTTTATTTCTCCTTGAGGATGAAAATTTATTAGCAATTCAGAAGATGTGTGTGGGCTGGGCTTCCCCTGTAAACATTTCCCTTCCTTAATGTATTTCCCCTACTCTACAAATTAAGAGAACTGCCACTTAAAGCCTGTAAAAAACAACCTTGTCAATTAACTTTGATGGAATCATAGTGATAAACCATGCTAGCTAGACAGGAATTTGGACACCCTTTATTGTTATATAGAGCAAAATTGAAACCCAGAGAAATGAGTGAAGGCAAGAGGCAGAAAGAAGGCAAGACCCAGGACTCCTGTTCTCAACTACAGCTCTGTCCACCACAGCAGCCTGGCTAGTATTGTTATTATCATTACTACTACTACTCTTAGGGTGTACCCTACTTTTTACTTCAAGTCTGTTAACTTAAAGACAGTTGGTTATCCAAAGATCGGTTATAATCCCTGTAAAGCCCAATATTCCCCTTTCTGGGAAACCCCTCTTTCCTGTGGCTTAGAGTTTTGCAGCCTAACTTCATTGTAGATAAAACAGTGCTGTACCGTGCAGCTGGAGTCTATAAAAATGCCATTAGAGGGAAACTGGCATCAGCTAAAGTCTGACATAAACCCTGTGAAGGGAGAAATGGGCTGAGAAGCTTGAGGTCCTAAAATCAGCAAGCATTGAATGTAGCAGGGAGAACATTTGTTTCCTGAAGTGTAGGATTCCAGCAAACCAAACTCGGATTCCTAGTGACCTGAGAGGACAGGTTAGAACTGCCCCTGTGGGTTTCCAAGACTCTAAAGTTTTATAGGAGTAGAAAGCCTCAGATTTCTCCTGCAGAGTGACTGGTGGTTTTGAACCGCTGACCTTGTGAGTAATAGGCCAACATGTAACCCACTACACCACCAGGGGGTCTCAGTGGATTGGCACAATGGCTGAAACTATGGGCTTGAGGATGGCACAGGACCAAGCAGTGTTTTGTTCTGTTGTATGCCTGCTCACTGAGTTGGAACCAGCTCAATAGCATTTAACAATACGATTGCCTCAGCTGCTGTGTATAGAGTGGGAAGGAATGTGGACAATTACGCATAAGGAAATGGAGCCACAGAAAGTGCTGTGACTGTATTGAAACCCATACCTTCCAATCCTTAGCCTGTAGTCCACCACAGAAAACTTAGAAGACTTCCAGGGTTAGGCTTTAAGACAATGACGTGCAAATGAGGAAGTTGTGTCTGAAAGGCTACATCTGCAACCATAATCACTTACTCTGGAGTCCTCATGATGTTCAATGTGTTTCCTATGGGTTTAAGGCTTAATGAAACTAGGCTATTAGCAAACTTTCACTGGGTTATATAATCATATTAGTACAAGTTGACATCCAGTTGACTAATACCATCTTTATTCTGTTGATAGTGGGGAGTCATCAAAGGTTTTCAATGGATATTTCACTAGGCTTTGGGGTGAACTAGAAAAGGACTTGAGTGGAGGAAAGGATATGGAGAAAACATTTCTATTGGACTCCAACAGAGAGAAGAAGGCCTGCACCAGGCTCCTAGAATGTGGCCTGACTTCCAGAAGCCGCATTACTGACCCTGTGGGTGAGGGGATGGTGGGGATGAAGTTGGGGCAGGGAGACAGAGGGGAGAAGAGAATCAAGGACTCCCAGTTTGCAGCCTGCACTCTGGTAGGGAGGGCCAAGGTATTTAGAGTGAGATTTGGCAGCTGATATTTCTAGCCTCAGAGAAATCTCTGACACTTAGAAGCTGCAAAACTTTGGGCAGATTGCTTAATGTCACTGAGTGTCAATTGTCTGAGTTATATTAATGAAACGTTATCCCCTCGCTTTAAGAACTAAATAGGTTCATGAACGTGATGCCGAATGCACACACTGAGTTCTCAGGAACTTGTGGGTATGTGTGTGTGTGCGTGTGTGTGATTACTATGGTTACATAGAAGACGATGACCTGGTGATGGAGCTACTTCAGGACAGCTAAAAAGAAGTGTTAACCAGACACATGGGGTTGAATTAGAAAGATAGGAACCTGAGGTGTTAGGGTTACAAGGACTCTTTTATACATGAAGAAACTGAGGTTCAGGCCATTGCACAACTGGTGAGAAATAGAACCTATATTCAGATCCCTGTGAGTCCAGCGGCCCCACTTCTACCCATTTAAGGTTTGAAGTAGCAAACTTGGAGGCTGAACTCTAACTTCCCCACACAGCACAGCACTGGTTCTGTTTTCAGACTGTGGTTATGAAGAATGAGTTCAGTCTGAAGAAACACATTCTAGTGATTCCAGTAGCCCCATGTTCACGAATTGGAGCTGATGTGGTTGCTTCTGCCCAGATACTTGGAGCGCTGGTGGCACGATGGATGATGTGCTGAGCTGTTAACACCACGGTTGGCAGTTCTTGGGTGAAAGAGGAGGCTTTCTGCTCCCTTACAGAGGTACAGCCTCGGAAACCCACAGGCTGAGTTGGTTCTACCCTGCCCAGCAGGTTCACGATTCGGCTTTTGCATTACTCTGATACTAATCCATCAGCCTCCTGGAGCCTTACTGGGCTCACGCCAGCCCAGATGCCAGGACCAAGTTCAGGTTGTGACTCCTCACTTACTCCCGGGGTGACACCAGAAGAGCTCCATGCCCTTTTGTCCAGCTCCCTCATCCTCCTTCCTTTGCAAATGACAAATGCCAGTCAGGATCTCAGGGTGAGATCAAATAACAAAGAAGTAGAAGCAGTCTACAGAAGGGACCCCTGCAAATAATATTGCCTCTGTGATGGGGCTCCTAAGAGTGGCTAACTTGAGGAGAAGATTGATCTGCACACACACACACACACACACACACACACACACATACAACAGATGTCCGGAAAGTCACAATCACAGAAAGCTCCTGGAGAAAGCATCGTGCTTGACCATTAGTTATTTGTGTTTGTTTGTTTCAGACCAGCTACCATTGAGCTATCACAACTCCTGGCGACCCCAGGTCTGGCAGAGGGAATTGTGGTCCCCCCGGCTTTCCATGGCTGATTTCTCAGAAGTAGATCACCAGGCCTTTCTTCCAAGACACGTTTGGATAGACTCTTACTGTTAGCTTCTGAGATGATTTCCCTGGGTTCTTGCTTCTCAGTGCTGAAAGAGTTCACGCGGCAGAAGCACTTTGTAGATCCAAGTAACTTTGATGACGGAAAGGGAAGTTTCAAGGATTACGGTCTCAAATAATACACCCTCAAAAGAAAATGTTTTGCGAATGATGATGGCAACAAATGTACAACTGTGCTTGACACAGTTGGATGGTGAAGGGTTGTACGAAACTCCGATAAAATGAATTTTAAAAATACACCCTCTTTCTGGGACGTGTACACGGTTCAGGACAAGGCAGGAGCTTCAGGAAACGTCATGTGAAAAGGATATTGGAACAAGAGTAGAAACACCACGCACGCGGAACGGAGAGCAGGAAATCCCCAGAGAACAGCTCCTGCCCTGCCTCTACCCCCTCCCGTAGCACTGGAGGAGGCGCTGGTTAAGGGGAGTGGCCAATCTTCTGGCTGAGTTCAGGCGCACCTGTGTGATGTCACATCGAACGCACCGAGGTTTTCCCATAGGTGTCTGATGGGTGCCTGACTCCTTTCAAACCCTCACTGTGGCTTGAAAGGTGAATTTTTGTTTACTGTTGGCATTCAATGGAGACATCTCCTTTTAGCCCTAACCTAGGGACCTGTCGATCCCACCACCAGCCTAGTTGCGAGTTGACCTTTTGCCTCACCCAAGGACTCTGGTCCTTCACCTTTCATTCCACTAACTTGAATTGACTGAAGATCAATCGTAATGCTTCTTATGTTTCCTAAGTCAGCTACAGTGAGTCATTTTTCCTTCACTGGAGGAGCTAACTTGAAACCATTCTGCCCCTTCCATTTGATGTTAATTTGAGAGTCACCTGTGTGGATTCCAGGATTTTGATCCCAAAGGAGCCCTCCGTGGAATGGAATGGAGGCAGCTCCTCTGACTCACTTAACAGCTTATTATCAAGCACAGTTGTTAATAGATTTGCCATTTCTCGGGGAACAGATTCTGGCAAGGAAGCCTACCCTGGTGTTCTCTCCTAATAATTTGCCGTCTGTGAATGTGAATCCCACAAATTGGCTTTTTCCAAGCCCACGACACAAAGGTGGCATTTGTCAGTGTTTGGGAAGACTCTGATAGGATCAGAAGGAAGGGTGATGAAAATTGTTCTCTGTGTAAATGGGGGGCGCCTGACTGTACGTCTCATTCAAAGTCAATTCCCCCAAAATAGTAACTCATCCCAAAGAGCAAAGACCTGTCTTTTTAAAAAAAAAAAAATTATTAATTCACTTGCACTCGCCTTCACACTGCCTCCCAGGCAGGCAGCCTCTTGTTTTTTTTTCTTTTCTCATCCTTTCACCAGTGGTCTGGCCTGTCGAAGGAGACACCAAAATGCCAGAGCAGTGGAGCGAATAATCAGCATTTACAGAGGGGGGGGAGGGGGGCTCTGCCACCTTTTCCCACCAGAAGGATGGCGACTCTGAGTGGGTGGGGGTCTCTTTGCACGGGGCTTTGTGTGGCAGACCTGCCCAGCATTACTATTCCAGCCCTTAAACCTGTGCCAGACTGTTAATGTCTTAATGCTTATTCAAGTGTCAGGGAGTGCTGGCAGATGTCAGAGAGAATGGGAGGCTGTCAATAAGGAAATTACTTACATTCACAGAGTGATTGCAGCAGTCTGTCAGGTAGCTTTCCAGAGGATGTCAGGCTGTAAAGAAGGAAGCAGAGAAAAGAAGGGGGGAGCTGCAAACAGCCTGGGCGGGGGAGGGTCTTTCTTTTTTTGATTGTTTATAGAGATATTTTGTTCTTGTGTTTAAAGCTCAGCTCCAGCTCCAGCAGTCATACGTCAGGAAACATCCCTCAAACAGGGTTTCCTATTTCTAGAAACATTGGGTATAAAAGTGGCAAGAGTGGGGGGAGGGGTCCTCTGCATTTGACATCAGACAAATATCTCAGAGTTTTTGTTGACAGGGTGGTAGGAATCTGGCTGTGAGTCAAGGAATGCATACGGTTTTCCATACCTTGATTTTTTTTTAATCTAATAAGTATTACTAGCTACCTAATGGGTTTGGGAGAAAGATGGGCTCTCATAAACACAGTCTCAGAAACTCCAATGGATAGTGTGCTACCTTGTAGTACCTGCAGGATCTCTCTGAGGTAGCATCTACTCACAGGTCATGAGTGAGTGAGTGAGTGAGTGAGTGAGTGAGTGAGTGAGTGAGTGAGTGAGTGAATTAGCAGATTTTGTTGGACTACTAACTGCAGGGTCAGGAGGTCTCAACCACCAACCATACTGCAAAAGAAAAACGAGGCTTCCTCCTCCTGTCAAGAGTTTACAGCCTCAGAAATCCACAGGAAGAGTTCTATCCTGTCCTATAGGTACTGTGAGGCAGAATAGACTCACTGACAGTGAGGTTTTTAGTTTGCTACATGTGAACAGTGAAGCATTCCATACTGAAGTAAAGGCTGGCAATCTGAACCCCTTCAGAGGCTCTTTAAATGAAACACCTGGAATAAGTCACAGCCTGTGGTAGTTACATAGTGTGTTGTCAATGTAAGACTTCAAGAGTGAAGGGGTGGAGGTTATCCTGTCAATCGGTTATAACCTGATGCTCTCATTTGGAGGCACGAAGGAGATAAATAGCTTGATGGAGGCGGAACACATGCTCACTTTTTGTGAGACATTCCTGACAACGGGACAAGTAGAGCTGAGCCCTAGAGCTGAAGGAGCCACGTGGAGACTCCTGCCAGTGCTAAGATGCCTCTACCACCACTGGATTCACGAGACTCTCCACCCACTGGCCTGTGATATTCCTGTATTCTGTGTCATTGCCTGTGTTGCATGCGTCTGAAGAGAACTTTATAGGTTGGTATCAGACAGATGGGCTAATATTGGGCTTATGGACTTGATCTGGACTGGGCTAGGATATTTTCTCAATATCCAATTGCTCTTGTATATAAAGCTCTTTCTTATACCCATATGAGTGTCTACGAATTTGTTTCTCTAGTCTACCTGGACTAATCCACAGCCATAAAAATCCCAAGGAGTGCAGTTCTATCCTGCCAAGCCTACGGTCCCCATGAATCAGAGTCAACTCATTGGTGGCTGGTTAACTGGTACTACACCATGAAAGCTAGTAAAACTCCTCATTGGACTACTGGCCACCAGGTCCACAGTTTAAGACTACCAAGAGGTAGTCTTACATAGATTTATACTCTTACATAGATTTATAGTCTCAGAATCCCACAGAGGTAGTTCTCCTTTGTCACGATGAGTTGGAATACACTCTGGCAGGAAGTGGAGGGTTAGGGGTGGTACATAAGCCAATGACTACATGTGCTTTTTAAAATGTATATCCTTTAAATTCTCAGGAGAAACTGGCCTCCTCTTTGCTGTGGGTTTGAAGAATAGAAATTGAATTAAATAGGAGCTTCACTCACCCAGGTCGCTTTCTCCAGCTGTCTTCTGTGTCTGTGGGGTGAGAATGGCATGTCTGAGAAGTGTCAGGAGACAGACTCACCTTGGAAAGTTTCTCTGAGCTCCAGATTCCATTTACTGGCTCCTATATGCGAAGGGAGTCCTGATGGACTGTGGGTAACACTTGAGCCCTTCTCATAAAGATTAACAGTCTAGGAGGCCCTGTATAGATATGATCGTGATGATTTGAATTCACTCAGTGGCATTATGTTTGAGATTTTGGTTTCTGATGGCAAAGCTGGTTAACTGGTACTTTGTGTTCCATGCCTTTTCTGGTTTATACTTCCCACCCTACCCCTCTAATGCATGTGTGACCATGCGCATGTCTGTTACAAGTATTTGGAAAAGAAGAGAAAAAAATCCATTTTCTCATGAATAAGCACCCACGCACAATCATCTAACGACAAGGAAAAGATACACATACAATTACAAAGTTTACCTTTTAAATGAAAGGCTGACCCCTCAGACTCACTCTGGCACATGAAGTGCTTTTAATATTTATCCCTGATGATGAGAAAAATATGATCCTGTCTAGTAAGAATTAAGCAATTTCATTTGTGGTACCTGGCAACTATTTGAGTGCTATCTACGTGTAATAGTCTAGATTTCCTATTGTAACATGGCTCCCCTTCATATGTATGCATTTTTCCTGGAGGGGCTAGTAGCTGATGGAGAAGCCATGGATAAGAGTGTCTAAGAATATGGGAATTAAGGGCAGAACATTTCACGGAGTACCTGGGTCAACCAAGTGCCCTGAATCTTTGAAGTCTTCCCCTCGAGGGCACATGTATAAGCCATCCCCAGCGAGACTCTCCCGAGGACATCTCATGTTTCAGGGAAAAGTAAATGCACTTCTATGAAGACTTCACTCACCAGGTGTTACTTGCTAAGCCAAAGCTGAAGGTGATGCGATTGGAACCTCAGTGTCAAACACATCCTGGCTTGGCAATATCTTTCCTCCCCAAAGCTACACATTCTTCACTATCACCCTCACCCCTACTTCCACCCTCTTTCTCCCTCCCTTAAATACCCAGGGAGATGCTTAACCTAACCTTGTCTCCTAAATGCACCAGTTTTATGTTCTGGGTAAATGACAAAATGTCAGTCCATCAGCCAGTCCTGGAATAAAGCTGAAATTAACATTTAAAATACAGAAATGCATGCTATCCGTAGAGAAGCTCTAATATGACAAAATTCTGGGTATATTAGGAAACAAAAAAATAGCATTAGGCTTACCATAAGAAAATATTTTTCTATTTGGGTACTACTTCTTATTTTACCAAATCACTTGTTTTGTTCATTAAGTCTACTAGAATTCTTGTAGCATTTTCAAAATTCTTTCCTATCGGTTCTCATCATGAGGTTGGGTTGTATTACTCTCATCTTTATGTTTCTTTTATCCTGTTCTTTAACTTAATACTGCTCGAGGATTAGTGCACACAAAAGAAGTAACAAAATCAAGGAGAGTTGTCTATTAGCAGTTGACTAGTCCTAGGACAGTTTTTTTACTTTCATGATCTTACCAGAACCTTGGGATATTCCCCTACTTCAAGTTCCCAGGTGGGGATTAAGGTGCAAATATTTAACAACTTGACCACAGATGCTTGACTAGTCATCTCTGCCCAAAGGTGCTTTGTCAGCAATCCCTGCCCTCTGCCCACACTGTGTACCATCCTCTGTAAATACTCTTACAGTAGCTTTTATGTTTCCAACACAGATTGTGTGTAAGTTCTTTCCCTTTCTTTGTGAAAAGTAATTGAGATAAGTATTTACCTTCCATCACAGATTGTGTGTAAGTTAGCTCCTTTGTGCAATTAATTACTTGAGATAAGTATTTACTTTCCTTAGATTTTGTGTATTAAAAACAACAACAAACATGTCACTATCACTGAGTCTGGTACATAAAGAAAAACACAGACCTCTTGATGTCTTTGAGTGGATTACAACTCATAACTACTTTATTAGACAGGGCAGAACTGCCCATAGTGTACCCAAGGCTGTAATCTTTATGTAAGATGATTGCCAAATCTTTCTTCTGCAGATTGGCTGGTGGCTTCAAATTACCAGACTTTGGGTTAGCATTCAAGCACTGAAGCTCTGTGCCACTAAACAAACACCACTACACTGCTATGATCAAGGCAGTATCCAACTCAGAGTGATGCTGTAGGACAGAAGAGAAGAGCTCCAGGGGGGTTCTGAAGCTACAAATCTTGTTCATAATTTTGCCTTAGGAACTTATGAGTTTGAAATGCCCACCTTACAGTTCACAACCCAATACTTGAGGCACATCACCGCCAGGGCTTCTTAGTAGCACTGAATAAAATACCTGTGGGATGAATTAATAAATAAATGAGTCTATACAGAATTTGAGATTGTCATTTAGGGAGCAAAACTGCTTTGCATATCAAATAATTGGAAAGTGAGCATACATTGTTGTTATGAAGTGCTTTGTGAAGGGTCTTCAGGGACGTTCCCATTCACGGGCGACCCTTTGTACAAAGAACAAAACACTGCCCAGTTGAGAGTCAGTCTCATAAATTTTGCTATGTTTGAGCCCATTGTTTCAGCCACTGCATCAATCTATCTCATTGGGAGTCTTCTTTTATTATTATTATTTAATCATTTTATTGGGGGTTCATACATCTCTTTTCATCATACATAGTTCAGAGGGTCTTCAATTTAACAATATTGTTTCCAGGGATAGGTTTCTCTGGATACCATGTCCAATGCATGTTACATAAAATTTAGATGTCATTGAGTGGATTATAACTCATTGTGATTACATTGTAATTATCTTGCAATTGCAACTCATTGATCATTCTGTGGTTTTCCAAATGTAGATGTTTTCATTCATCTGTCCCTCACATATTAATATACTTTTTGTTAAGTATCATCTGATTGGTTCAGATTTACAGTCACCCTATATACAATAGAACCAAACATGGCCTGGTCATGTACTCTCCTTACAACTTTTGTTATGTTTAAGTCCATTGTTGCAGTCTTTACATCAATCTATCTCACCAAGGGTCTTCTTTTTCATGGCCCTGCTTCTTCACTAAGGGAGCATCCTTTTGCAGGGACTGGTTTCTCCTTATGACACATCCAAAAAACATGAGAGAAAGGCTCACCATACATCCTTCTAAGGAGAATTCTAAGGACAGGGCTTCTTCAAAGACAGGTTTGTTTCTTCTACTAATACTCCATGCTCTATCCAGTATATATCCAATATTCTTCACCAGCACCATGACTCAAATACATTGATTCTTCTTCAGTCATACCTATTCAATGTCTAACTTCCACACGCATGTGAGGCGATTGCACACTTCATGGCTTAAGTTCAAGGACACTGTTGGTATTTAATATTTTAAAGAGGTCTTTTTCAGATGATTTACCCAATGCAATTCATCACTTGGTTTCTTTACTGCTGTTTCCATGGGCATTGAGTATAGATCCAACAAAAAATGAAATCCTTTGCACTATCAATCTTTTCTCCATTTACCATGATATTACTTACAAGTCTCCTTGTGAGGAGTTTTGTTTTCTTTAAATTGAGGTAAGTGATTCTGAAGACTTTAGTATTTGATCTTCATCAGCAAGTGTTTTTTTTTTATTTTATCAAGCAGTTGTATGTCAGGTATATAACATAAGTTTTAGTAATTCTCCCTCCAATCTTGATGCTCCATTATTCTTCATACACTCCATTTTCCTGATTACTGTTCAGCCTGGAGACTGAATTTGTGTGGTGAGAAATACAACAGTGACACTTTCCCTGATTTTAAAAACCCTTGTTCTGCCTGAACAACTGAATCTTCATCCATGTGCAGGTTCCACATGAATACAATGAAGTGTTCTGGAATCCCCAAACTTCTCAATTTATCTATATTTTGTTATAACAGCACAAGCTGATGTCTCTGCATGCTCCATTATAAAACCCAGTAATGGGCTGAGCCCCGGTGGCGTAGTGGTTGTGCGCGGGACTGCGGCCCACTGGGATGGAGGTTCGATTCCGGCTCCCAGGAGCAAAGGCTGGGCCTCCTACCCACCACCAGGGCAGTGATGCCTAGTAAAAAATAAATAAATAAATAAATAAACCCAGTAATGATTTTATGATAGCCTCTGCTTTAAGCACACACCCATCTGATAGCCCTCTCTAATGTTCTCTTCTGAATCTATCTTGAATTTCTGCAGATACTACTGTAACTATTTGCTAATTATCTTCACCCAAATTATACTTATATGTGATAATATTGGTTAATTAATGATGATTACTTAATGCTTAATATGAGTAGTTACTACCCTCTATTGGATCACCTTGGGGGGGGGGGGAATGGACTCCAATATAAATATCTTCTAGTGGGTTGACTAGATAGATAGTTGTCTTCGAATTTCATGGCATTGAAGAGTGAGTGCACAGTTGTTGAATTATTTCAATTAATATTCTGGAGCCTTGTTTTTTGTTACCAGTGCTTTCAGTGCACCTTGGACTTTTTTCCATATTATCAGTTATTGATAGCATGGTAACTTCTGAAATTGTTAAACATGACAATTTTTTAACACAGCAATTCTATATACTCCTCTTATTTTCTTTGATGCGTCCTCCATCATTCTATATTTTGTATACTGAATCCTTCAATACTGTAACTCAAGACTTGAATATTTCTTCAGTTCTTTAAGCTTGAGAAATACTAACTACATTGTTCAATTTTGGTTTTCTAATTCCAGGTCTTTTTTAAATTTAATATAATACTTTATCTTCTTGAGCTGTCCTTTGAAATTTCCTGTTTAGTTCTCTTTTCATCATTTCTTCCATCTGCTTTACTCTACATTCAAGAACAGGCTTCACTTATGATATACATTTTTTTTCTTTTCTTTCCTGCCTTTTAAATGACTTTTGACTTTCTTTATGTATAATATTTTGTTGCTTTCCTACAGTTTGCCTGGTCTTTGATCTCCAGTGTTCAATGTATCACATTTATTCTTCAGATGGTCTATAACTTCACATGGAATACATACAAGGTTGTATTGTGACCCTGAATGACTTGTTTCAAATTGAATAATTTGATTATCTGTTCTATAGTTGGTCCCTGGTCTTGTTCTGGATGATAAAGCTTCTGCACTGTCTCTCCACATATGTAGTCAATTGGATTCTTGCATATAGTCACCATTGGTGCTGTTAAAAAAAACGTTTTCAATGGAATGTAAGGCAGCTCTTCAATTTGTAACTTCCAGCATAGTAGACCATATGACTGGTCTATTTAAGATGTCCAACACCACCCCATTTGAGTTCCCTAATACCAAGGATATCAATCTTCAAAAATGTCATTTCATTTTTCAAATCTTCTAATTTCCTTACTCTGGCTATTAATGGATAGCATTCCTGAAGCTGTTTCTTCTCATTTGTGTCTTGTCACATGAACAAATGAAGGTCTTAAAAGCTTTACTCTCTCCATATTATTATGGTCAACTGCTTTAAAGAGGCATTGTTTCCTTCCTTGTATTGAGTGCCTTACAGCATGAGGAGGGACTCATCTACTGGCACTATATTATACCATGTCCCACTGCTTTATTAGATGTATAAGGTTTTCACAGGCTTCTGCCCTTAATGTATATTTTGAATTCAGGGGTAGACATTGCCCCTTGAATTTCTCAGCGACCATGCTGGTTAGAGAAAATGACTGTTGTGGTCAAAATGGCTAATAGAAGGCCTGGCCCTGACTTGAGGCAATGCTGTCAGAGGCCTTAATCCTATATTTTTTGTATCAATAGACTAATTTAAATAATTTAGATTAGCTAAATAAAGATTGGACTTGAGTGTTTTAAGAATTGAGTTTAGGACCTGATTCTATTTTGTCTAAGCTAATTTCTTCTGATTATTATTATTGTTGATATAATGATTGATAGAAATGATGATCGGAGGTGTGAAAATAGAGAACTTCTAAGTCCACTTTCCTGACACCATTAAAATTTGATCTTTAAATGGGTTTAAGACATACCTGCAAAGAAGGGTCTGAAAAGATAAGCCCCACCCAGTGCTTTGAAGTACTCAGAACATTTGCATTCCAAGACATTTCCTCAGGCTGTGCTGACAAATTGAAGGAAAAGGAACTTTGGCTTTTTGAATCTTGAACTTGTGGTTTTTGTCAGAGGCTAGAAAATATTTGGAACCATGAATAAAATTCCTCTCTAGGACTGAATATTAAAGAAAGCCTGTTAGCAGACTGAAATACTTGCTAGGTAACCACCTAGATGCATTTTTGAGTAGGAATTAGAGAAATGAGCAATAAAGAGGTGGGTTGAATCTGGCCACTGCCACCTGTGGACCTGGTTTACAGGAGCTAGAGGAGAAGATGAGAGCTAGTTTACTGAAATTCATAGTGTAGCATAAGTGTGCTAGGGCTGTTGAGATTTTGTGATGGAGTCATGGTCTAATGCATGGCAACCAATGGGCACCCTAGTGAGGCTAAGTGAGGCAGCCCACATTGAATTGGTTAGAACCCAACCAGATAAAGACAAGATTTTTCAACCAATGAACTGATGTATATTGCTGCAGACTTTATGGATGGACTTTTCTCATTTGACTTTGCTTATGGCTGCAGATTTTACTAGATTCCTACTGAAATGAAGATTTTTCACAACAAAAAATATGACTGTGTCCTCAGAGCACTGGGTTGATGTAAGTGGGCAGTATAGATATTGGATACCCAAAATTGGGAGCATAAAGACATGAAGTGTTGCTTACAAACTTTCATAGATGGAGGAATATATTCATAGAATCATAGGATTAAGAAGTAGATATTCACATAAGGATAGAATATTTTTGGTTTTTTTTCTTATAGAATGTTACGTTTAGGAGCTGAGCCCCGGTAGCCTAAGTGGTTGAGTGCGGGACTGCAGCCCGCGGGCTTGGCGGTTCAAATCCAGGAGCGGCTCTCAGGAGCAGCACTGGGTGGCGCCCACGAACACCAGAGGCAGTGATGCCCCCACCCAAATAAATAAATAAATAGATAGATAAATAAATAATAAATAAACACACACACAAAAAAGAATGTTATGTTTAAATGAGGCTTTGACACATATTGAAAGGTATGCATTTTAGTTTTATTCTATTATGTACAGATATGATTTTATTATTGTTTGTTTGAAAATTATATATGGCTAAAGAGTTGCATGAAAGTGTCAAATTTACAAGGGGTGGTCAGTAGTAGCTACATAATCTGTTGTCAGTTTGAGATTTTTAGAGTGAAGGGGTGGAGTTCAGCCTTTCAGGTCCCAGCTTGATGACCTCATTTGGAGGCACCAAGTAGAGAAACAGTTCACTGGAGGTGGGAACACATGCTCACTCCCTGGGAGACATTACGGTTTACAAGACACATGAAGCTACACTAGAGCGCTGGAGCTGAAGGAGCCCGTGGAGACACTTGCCAGTGCTTCTATGCTTCCACTGCCCCTGGAGCCACAAGACTTTTTCCCCACTGGCTTGTGATCTTCCTGCATTCAACATCATGACATGTGTTTTGTGAGCCTAACAAGGAGTTTATAGAGTGGTATCAGACATATGAGCTAGTATCAGACTTATGGACTTGATCTGGACTGGGCTGGGTTGTTTTCTCAATATTCAATTGCTCTTGTATATAGAACCCTTTGTTATACACATATGAGTGTCCACGAATCTGTTTCATCTACCTGACTCACACAAGAACCTGCTATATACATAGCAAGTTTTCTATTATAGCTTCAAAATGTTTGACTCTGTGAAAGTGTCATAATTCATTTAGAGATTTGATTAATAAGGAATTGATTAGTTAATTCTAATCTTTTATAAGAGGAAACAAAGAACTTTGTGTATTATTTCACACAAAGAGTGAAGTATATCTGTAAGATATGTTTCCTTCAGGGGTATTGCTTCCTCAAAGGATATAGAAAGATTTGCCATTTTATCAGATGCTGACAAGTTATCTACTTGAGAGGTTACACTCTTTTATAATCTCATCCTTTTCTCCAAATCCTTTCTAATATAGTGGATTTTTGCCAAATTTTGGTGAATTTAAAAAATATATATCTTGGTAATATTCTTAATTTATATATTTGTTACTGTAGGTGAAGTTGAACATTTTTTCCTCTTTAAGATCCTTTTGTGGTTCCTTTTCTCAAATGATCTGTGTCTTCATATTCTTTTCAGATTTTGTAATAGACTGATATGACTTTCTTTTAGTGCAATAATGAAAAGCTTATCTTGGAACTCACCAAAAGGTTCATGATTTGAATCTACCCATCCACTCTGAAGCACAAAGACCTGCTGATCTGCTTTTATAAAGATTATGATAAAAACCAAACAAACAAAAACCCTCCATAGGACTACTCTCTCACATAGGGCTCCTATGAGTTAGAATTGATTTCAATCCCCCAACTCTAAAAAACAACCAGTACATATTTATCCTTTCCTAAGATTGTGATGTAATCGGCTTCTTTGGGGGGAAAAGGTAACCATTCTTACTTCCTTTGAAGCTCCAGCTGAATAATCTGGGTAACCACTAATGAATCCCACCTCTCTGTCATTGATTTTCAAGAGCTGGCCAAAGTTGAACTTGAAAAAATATGGAGCATAATTGTCTGTATCCAATTCCTTCTCCTATCATAACAGTGTTCTTTCCTTGAAATGTGCTCATTATAGTTGCAAGACACACTCTCAATTACAACCAAAAGAAATTCCCAGGGTTCTTTTCATCCTGAGTACTTCTGTTGTGGAACCCTGGTGAGGCAGGGGTTGCCATTTGGACTGGGATGCGCATGGTTGGCCAGTCAAAACCAACAACAGCCCCATGGTAGAATGGTGGGGCTTTCCACTCTGTCACCAGTTCCAGTCCCAGAGATGCACAGAGTCACTTTCAGTCAGCATTGACTCAATGGCAGTGAGTTTGGTTTGGGGGTCGGAAATATTTCTGGGCTTATTTCAGCCGCCATGGCAATAAGAATTTGAAGAACTAGTCACATGAAAAAGAGAGTGAAAGAAGCATTGACGGTGTTATAACCAAATTGTATGACACTGTTGCAAACATGATTCCTTTTCCACTTTTTCCCAGAGATTTGAAAAATATCTTTTTCAATCTGTAGATGGTTTTCTGAAATTTGGAAAAATAGGGCTTATGTTATTTCTGTAATTGTGCCATAAAAATATCCTGTTGGCTTCACAGTACATTATTTCTTTTAGAAAAAAGAAAGAAAGGGGAAATGTTGATGTCTGAAAGGAAGATTAGGTCACCTATACTCTAAATATTATTTAAGTAGTATTACTTCATTAATTTACCATGCATTCTTGAGAAACAATTATTTCAGGCTCTCTGCTGAAACTAGGTAGTGATAAATAAGAAGTGTGTGCTCTGGCTTTCTTAGAGTCTGGATTCTAAATCAGTGACTCTGTCCACAGACTACAGATGAGAATCACTGAAAAACCACTATCTGGGCCCAGTCAGAACTAAGTTCGATTCTCTAGGGGTAGAAGTCAGGAACAGATAGCCTTTAAAACTCCCCAGATGATTCAAGCGAAGCTAGGGCTGACAGCCATTTAACTAGCCTATACCCCAGAGATAACTAGAAATCACACACACACACACACACACACACACAAACACACACACACAATATTTTTCAAGAGGAAGTGGTAGTGGAATTGTTCATATAAGATGAACTACATAATGCCAGCTTTAAAATTGCCCTTGCCACAACCTTTAACTTAAAAGCAATACACTCTTAAGACCTAAATCCCAACTTACAAAGAAGAGAGAAACCATTAAATAACCTGGAACAGAAAATAATCAGAAAATTACTTCAACGTGATTTTCTCCAATGGCATAGTTTCTTTTAAAAAAAGCAAACAGAGCTGAGCCCTGATGGCGTAGTGGTTGTGCGCGGGACTGCAGCCCACTGGGACGGAGGTTCAATTCCAGCAGTGGGGTTGGGCCTCCTACTCCCACCACCGGAGAGCAGTGATGCCAAAAAAAAAAAAAAAGCAAAGTATTAAGAAAAATAGAAGAGGGTCAAAAAGAAAATAAAGCAACAGCAATCAAATAGCAATTGAATTTATTGTGCAGTGGCTCAGAAAAAACCCAAGTGATAATTTTGGAAGAGAATTTGGAACATTTTAATATGTTTCAAAATCATATAATAGAGACTTCCTGGATTTTCATAGACAATAATAATACTATGGATTATCTATAAGATTGTCCTTATTTGGGGAAGATGTATGCTAAAGAATTTGGGGGAGTCTACAACTTTCAAATGGCTCAGCAGCAGCAAAATTAAACCATGCATATAGAGAAACAAATATGGTTTGCTTGAGGAATTTGGAAAGACTAGGTCTTATGAATGAAAGAGGCTGACTGAACAGTGATGGCAATTATATTAATTAATTAATTACCCTGAATGGAGTGCTTATTATGCTCCAGATAGTGTGCTAATGAGTTTATGTGCATGATTTAACTTCATTTTAAGTAAACATTGTTATTTTAATTTTGCAAATGGAAAGACTGAAACTTGAGATGATTTAAGCAACTTGTTCAAATTGACACTGTCAATAAGTAGCCAAGCCAAGATTTGAACCTGGTTCTTCCTGTTCCCATGGTGCTGATCTTAATCATTATGCAGCATTGTCTTCTTCCCACACTGAAACCTAATCATTTGTATGTGGTCATGAAAGACAACAGCTCTTACAATACAAGTCTGTCTGATTGTTCCAGTGTCTGATTCCCCCGTTAGGATGTGTCTTCTTTAGCATGCACTAAAGGAGCATAATCTTTAGAAGAAGGCAGGCTTGTGTCCCAAGCCTCGTCTGTCATTTCTTAGTGTTCCTTCACAGTCATTCTTTAAGGTTTCCCAGTATTTCAGTTTCCTTTTCTGAAGATGGAGATCATATAAAATACTTTATGAAGAATTTTGGCATGGTGGTTATAAATCAGGGGGCTAGCCACAAGGTCAACACGTTGAAACCACCAGCAACTGCACTGGAAAAAGATGAGGTTTTCTACTTCAGCAAAGTTATCGTCTCAGAAGCCCACAGGGGCAGTTCTTGGCTGTCCTATGTTCGGTCCCCGTTGCAATTGACTCACTGACAGTATCTTTGAACGTTTGGATGATGAGGTGCTGTCAAGTCAGTCCCAGAGTGTCCACAAGTACAAAAGATTGAAACTCACACTATAGTTATCCCATTGTTGCTGCCACTGTGTAGATGCAGCTCACCGGAGATCTTCTTCCTTTTCACTTACCTTCCACCTTACCAAGCATGATGCCCTCCAAAGTCTTGTCATGCTCCCTTCTAAGGTGACTTATGACTGTACTTCAGCCAATGCAGCTCTGCTCATTCTGCTGACAGTCTGGGGCCTGTTCAATCATCTTTTCCAAGAGGATGGTACAAGTGCATCCCTTCTGCTTTTGGCCTTCCTTATTCACTCTCCACCTTCCCTATGCATATGGGGCACACTTTGTCCTCAAAGAGACATCTTTCCTTTTCCCCACTTTAAAGAGATGTTCTGCCACAGATTTGTCCAGTGCAACTTATTTGATTTCTTGGATGCTACTTCCATGGGCACTGATTGTAGATCCAAGAAAAAATGGAAGCCGTGATAATCTCTATCTTTTCTCCATTTATCATGATCTTGCTTATTGTCCAATCATTAGGATATTTTTGCTTTATATTGAAGTCTATTCAATATATATAATATAGACAGCAAAGTCTACAATCTACAGTTGGTCTGAAGATTGTAGACTTTGCTGTCATCTTAAGATTGAATAAACATGTATCTACAGAACGCATTTATCTATAAAAAGCAGTGAGCATAATCCTTGGCTGATAGTAAAAGATCGGTAAATATTAGTCACCCCATGACTTCCACCACAACCTTCCCTTCAGTTGAATGCTAATAGCATTAGCATCAGATGAATGCTGAAGACAGAGCTGGGACTGAATCTTTTTACGTATATGTTAACCTTCCACTGGTCACTGTGACTGTGACAATGGATTCCTAAAACTTTCAACGGGGGAACTAAACAAGTCTTCAAAACAATGTAGTTTGGGTATTATATTGTTTGTATGACACTCGTTATAACTCATTTATCAAATCTTTTCTAAGTCTGTTCCCTAGTAGTGCAGTGATTATGTGCTGAGCTGGGAACCATAAGGTCAGGAACCGTAAGGTCACCAGTGGCTCTCAGGAGAAAGACAGGGATTTCTACTCCTATAAGTGGCCGCAGTCTCAGAAACCCGCGAGGGTCACTATGAATTGGTATCAACTCTGTGGCAATGAGGAAGAAGCAGCAAGTTCTATTAAGTACATTCAGGTTCATAATAAAGAACTCCATGTGTCAAGTCAGCAGTGCGCTCCTTATATATACATATGATAACTTTTCATTTTCTTGTTGTTAAGATTATACATATAAAATATATGCCAATTTACAGAGGTTCAATTCCAGCAGTGGGGCTGGGCCTCCTACTCCCACCACCGGAGAGCAGTGATGCCTCCAAAACCAAAAAAAAAATAAAATAAATAAAATAAAATAAAATAAAATATATGCCAATTCATCTGAGCCCTGCTGGCCTAGTGGTTGTGTGTGGGACTGCGGCCCACAGGGATGACAGTTCAAATTCAGCAGCAGCTCTCCAGGAGCAAGACTGGGCTTCCTACTCCCACCAGGGAAGTGATGCCACACACACAGACACACAAATATAATATATGTGTATATATATATATATACACACACACACACATATACCAATTCAAGTTTCCACATGTACAATTCAGTGACATGGATTATATTCTTCAAGCTATATGATCATTCTCAGCCTACATTTCTGAGTTGTTATTCCCCCATTAACATAAGCGCCCTGCTCTTTAAAGTTCCTAGGTTACCTTTCAAGTTACTGTTTTCAATTGGATTCCTTTAAAAGAACCAAACCACTGTCATCAGTGACTTGTAGAGATGCTATTGGGTCGCGTATACCTGATCCCGACTCTTTCAGAGCCGGTAAACATTCATGAGAGCCGACGGCTGCATCTTTCTCTTGCAGAGCAGCTGACTTCATGGTTATCAGCCCAATTCTTAGTCCACCGGGCTACTTAAGTCCCCTAAACCTACTGACATTGAATGGATTGGTTATGTCAAGAAATATTTTTGAGTTGAGGCTTAAAGTTTATTTAAGCCAATAAGTTCAGGATTTCATACCACCTTTGTGAATCTAGAAATTTCGGATTCCCTGAAAATTTGAAGTTCTGTTTCCTCCTTTCGCTCAGAATTATTGTAGCATATTTTTAATCAAAGTATTCAGTAATGATAGCCAGGCACCATCCACAGGGCTTTTAATGACTCATTTTGTGGAAGTAGATCACCAGGCCAGATTTCCCGTTTTTTTCCATGGCCTGGCCCATTGAAGGCTCTAGGAAAGAATCTGTGTTTACTGACCATCTTCTATAGCCAGGAAATGAGAGCTCTTTAGTGCTGAAATCAACTGGATTCGTCCTAACCAAACTAGGGTAGAATGCATATACCCTTTGGATCAGAAATTAATCCTTCAAATAGACCTTTCATATAGACCCTGTGTGGTAATCATGTGCTTATGTTAATTTTATGATTGAAATGTAGGGGTGGAGTCTAGCCTGTTAATCTGGAGATAGCCATTGAGTAGACAATGAGGCCTCTATGTGGGCCTGGCTTTCTCCTGAGACTTCTGGGAAATCTAGCGATATTTCCCTCGCGAAGATGAGAAGCTCTCTTCCCCAGTTGTTGGGAGTTAGTCTCAGAGACGATGAATCACAGAAAAGACAAGATGGCAGCATCTGAGAAGCTGGAGGAGCCAGCGGAGAGACCACGCGGCTTTGCCCTGATGGAGCCAGACCTCTGAAGCTGGAGCGGCATGCTGTTGATGGACCCTGAGCCCTGGAAGTGAGGAGCCATGGGGAGACCCCTGCCAGCGCCAGAATTCTGCACCCACTGACCGGTGACTTCATGAGTCAGAAGGAGACTTTGTAGACTCATTTTGGGCATATGGGTTAATATCGGACTTATGACTTTGCACTGGACTAGATTGGGATGCCTTCTTCATGTCACATTCCTTTTGTATATAAACCCTTTCCGTATATCTATATGCATGTCCTTGAAATTTGTTCCTCTAGTCTACCTGGACTAACACACCCTGTTATGTCTCAAATCTATATCATGAGGCCGGCCATATCTATACTATAAACCAGCTGCCATGTAATCAATTCAGTCTCATGGCAGAAATGGAGCCTCAGAGAAAAAAGTGTACCATGGTCACCAGACTCAGTGGGGCTGAGTGCAGTCTGCCACTCCTAGTCTCTTGAAACTTCCTGATTGCTGAGCTATTCAGGTAATCCAAGCCAGACCAACATCATCAAATGGATTTCAACTCATGGTGATCGCATAGGGGCAAGGAGAAGTGTTCCCTAGGTTTTCTACGAATCTTTCTAGGAGAAGCCAGTCTCATCTTTCTCCCTTGGACTCACTGGTGAGTTTGAACTGCCTTTCCTTTGGTTGACAGCCTAGGGATTAGCCCACTGTGCTAACTGAGGTCCTGCTATTCAGCTGGAACGTGTCTAAATGCTAACAGCTGGGAGGAAAAAAAAAACTTTCAGTATGGAAGTAAAATATGAAGACCACTACTTGTAGTCTAGCTGCCTCATTTACAGCTGAGGCAACTAAGATGTTAAATTCTAAAATTGAGAAGCAAGTTTTATCTTGCTTCACTGATTAGAGACCCTTTGAAATAACCCACTGACTGTGCTTACTTCACAGGTGAGAATGTGAGTCCATTCTCTTGTTTGTTTTCCACACGTTGTCCTGTTCTGCATTTCCTCCCTCTTATTGTGTGCTCTGGAACAAGTTCTACTACCCTTTGACAAGTGACTTGTTTTTAAATACTGGTTGTATCTCCCTAAAAGAACTCCTGTTGAACAGGTTCAAAGACTTCTTTAATATGTGGATTGATGACGTGGAATTTTACTTTTCATGTCAGGTGAGACGCTCTGTCCATTGTGATAAACCCCAAGGAGTTCATTCTGATTCTACATGGAATTTCCTCACCAGATTGAAAAATAAATAAAACACATATGAACATTCACATTCGTTCTTGTTTTATTGTGTGTTTTCCATTTTAAAAAGACAATATGCTCCATCATTAGCCTTGCTTTATGTGCAGAGGCAGGGCTTAGCAGAATCGCATCTATTTAGAGCTGTTTTCAAAACAGAATGTCCTAGTTCAACTATTTTGAGCAAAAATACAGCTTGTTGTCAGTATTTTGGAAGTTAGAAAGTTTGGGTTCACAATTGCCTTTTGTAACAGCTGGTGTTTGACTTTTTAAGCTTAGAAAGTGTGGGCAT
>PVJH01019745.1:0-42115 GCA_004026705.1 Nesogale talazaci
TTCCAATTACCTGTAGAAATGGGATTATTGGCCAAGGTCTTTGTGTCCCTCATTTCTTTTCTTTCTCTTTTAAAAGCAATTAAAGAACAAAAAGAAACAAATAAAAAACACTGAAAAGCTACACAGCAAAACCAGCCAGTAGCTGGAAAGCTATCGATTCTATCCAAGCCAGGTTGAAATATGGTATTTCCATCTGCAGCTATGTAACTTTCAGGGAAATGACCAATGGAATTCTACATAACATGGAATTCTAAAGTGGCTTGAACCATAAAAGTCACATGTCTAGCTCAAGTAAGACATCAAAAAGCCAAAGTCGCTGCCATCAAGTCGATGCCAACTCCTAGAAAACCTACAGGAGCAGGTAGAATTGCCACTTTGAGTTTCTCAGACTGTAACTGTTGATGGGAAGAGACGGCCACATCTTTCTCCCATGGAGCACCTGGTGGTTTTGAACTGCAGACCTTAAAGCATGAAGGAAGGGGAAGGGCAATCTTAGGAAAATCATGTGTTTCGACTACTTAATAGGAACCAAATCTGGCCGATCCACTTTTCTTTTCCCACTACCTGTTTTATGCAAGTTGATGGCACTTTCAGGTCCCTATTGAACAGCTTACCCCAAGGGGGTTGAGTCAACCCACCAACTGCCCCTTGGGAGTACAGTCAAATCTACTTCGGTAAATATTTATAGTATCAGAAACCAAATGTAAGGGAGCAAGGAGTCAGAGTCACCTTGGTGGCAGTGGGGTTGGGGTTGGGATGCTTTGGAAAGGAGCTCTGAGGGGGCCGTGCATTAGCTGTGGGGCAGCTAACCAAAGGGTCGGTGGTGCACACCCACCCCCTACGCTGCGGGAGGAAGATCAGGACAGCTAGCTTCCAAGAACATTCACAGGCACAGAAACGGTAGGGAGATAGATAGTCTGTCCTACAGGTCACTATGAGTTCGAATTGACTGGATGTGCTCGACACTGATAACAGCTGTATAGGGCTGAGCCCCGGTGGCGTAGTGGTTGTGCATTCATATTGATAATAATAATTATTAACTTCATTAAATTGCTATGTGAACATCCAGAGATTTGAGAACTTCTGCCCAAGCTTCATATTCCCTTGAGGTACCATACTCTTATTATTATTGTTGCTATTAATTACTGTTAGTTTCTTAAGTAGTTGAAAACATTCCTTTTTTTGAATTTAAAAAATCCTTTTATTGGGGCTCTTACATCACTTATCATAATCTGTACATTTCTTCAATGTGTTGGGCACATTTTCACATATGCCACCATCATCATTTTCAAAGCATTCTCTTCCCACTTTAGCCCCTGATATCAGCTCCCTATTTCTTCCCCCTCCCTCCCCTGTCTGCCCTCCCTCACGCGTCCTTGATAAAGTTATAAACTATTTTTTCCATATCTTGCATTGTCCTCTATCACCCCTGACCCACTTCCCTGCTAGTCATCCCCCGAGGGGGTTCTAATTGATCCATCTGATAGATTTCCCCCTTTCTCTGCCAACCCTCCCCTAATCCTTCTGGTAGCTCTACTCTCCTTGCTGGCCCTGCAGGGTTTATATATCCTAGATTCCCTGTGTACTGGGCTCATTTTTTTGGGGGGGGGGGCTCTTACAACATTTAATACATCATTCGTATTAAGCATATTTGTACACATGTTGCCACATTCATCTACATTATCTACTTGAACCCCTCCAGCATAAGCTCCTCTTCCGCTCTTTCCTCTAGCTCTTTATTTTTTTAATTCCAACTCCCCATATTTCCCCTTCCCCTTCTCCTCCCCCATGAATGTCTAATAACCTACAAATTGCTATTACCTCTTCATATCTCACACTATCTAATGTGTCACTTCACTCACCCCCCCACCCCGTTGTCTGCACCCCAGAGAGGAGGTCACATGTAGATCTGATAAATTTGTTCCCCCTTTTCACTTCACCATCCCTCCTCCCTCTCAGCGTCACCACGCCCCACTAGTCTCAAGGGATAATCTATCCTACATTTCCACGTTTTCGATTCCAATGTGCATCCCCTGGTCTAGCCAAATCTGCCTAGAAGAATTGGGACAATAATGGGAGGGAAGGGAGTATTTGAGAACATTTCATTGCTACTACACTGCACCTAGACTGGCTCATCGCCTCGCTACAACCCCTCTGTAAGAGGATATCTCTTCATTTATTGATGGGCTTTGGGTTCCCAATATGAACCCCCCCTCATTTATAATGACATATATTTTAGGTCTTTGATGCTTGATACTGGATCCCTTTGACATGTCGTAGTCATACAGACTGTTGTGCTCCTTCCTTGTGGGCTTGCTTCTTAGCTAGATGACCACTTATTCACATTCACATCTTTAAAACCACAGACGCACATCTTTTGATAACTGGGCACCATCAGCTTTCTTCACCACATTTGCTTATGCATATACTTGTCATCAGCGATCATATCAGGAAAGGGAGCCTATAATGTCATGATTATTAGTTCTTGAAACCTGATCCCTTTGGTATCTCTTGGTCCTATAAGCTTGTGTACTTCTTTCCTGTGGGCATTGTTGTTTCTGAGCTGGATGGACACTAGCTTACTTTCAAGCCTTTAAGACCCCAGATGTACAAGTTTTGATAGCTGGGCACCATCAGCTTTCTTCACCACATTTGCTTATGCACACATTTGTTTTCTGTGATCCTGTTAGGGAGCTGTGCATCATGGAATGCCAAATTAATAGAACAAAATGTTCTTGCACTGAGGAAGTACCTGATTAAGGTCCAATGCCCATCTGCTGTCCTAATTCTAAGCCTATAAGTATATGCATATTGATCTATTTCCTCTTCATCATATGAATATATGTACCTATGTATATGCCTGTATTTATCCTCTCTATCTATGCCCCTTACTCCCAGTTCTCTTCTCTATTGTCCTGTACCTCCTCCCGTCCCATCATCACACTGAACCTCCATTTGGGTTTCAATATTGTCTATCTATTACATTAGTCTTAATCAATCCCTATCAGACCTTCCACACCCACCCCGCCACCGATCCTGAACCACATGCTACTCCCCCCATCCCTGCATCAGCCAACAGCCCCTCCCTACATCTACCCTGGTACCATCAGTCCCATCGTCCCCAGCCCTAGACCGCCCATCCATCCCACCCCATCTAGATAGATCTGTAGAGAAAATAACATACTCAAAAACATTCCTTTCTTACTTATGCTTCTGTTCATGAAATTAAGTTAATTTCTAGCTGAGGAGATTGAGTTTTAAAATAACTTGATTTATGTGAAACAGATGATTATAACCTTGAACTGTTGACTCATTTTCATTCATTTGAGGTATTATTACCTTCAAATAAAATAGTTATGAAGTTATCTATTGCTTTGCTAAGAAGGATTTTTTCTTTAAGTAAAACCACATTTGACAACAACATATTGTGCACAGAAAGCCTCATAACTAATTTTGTATCGATTCTCATTTACATTATGACCAGAATTAGAGTAGAATAATTGATTTAGGCCAAAATGTTGATTTGGTCAATATGCTTTAGCTGTTAGCTGTAGTTCAGAGCAGGGTCACAAACTAAAAACACATCTGATGATGCTGTGGGACTTAGCCATGGTGTTTAACACCAGTCCAACTCAAACCTTTTTCTCACTCACCTACTCTGGAATTCTATTTACTTGATGATAAAGCAATCTCTAAGGGCCATTCTAGCTAATGTAATGCTTGATTAGATTTCTTTTAGATTTAGATTTCTTCCAAAGTGGAATATTTACCTTCATTTTTATGAGCTTTATTGTTTTTATTTTGTTTTATTTTGTGGCATCACTGCCCTGGTGGGAGTAAGAAGCCCAGTCTTGATCCTGGAGAGCTGCTTCTGGATTTGAACCATCAACCCTTTGGGTTGCAGTCCTACATACAACCACTACGCCACCAGGGCTCAGCCTTTACGAACTTTTAAAGGATAGAAAATAAGCTAAATAATCTGAAGTCAGGGGAAAATCTCAGAGGGGAAAATACTATAATAGAATCTTCTCTCCTAAACCTACTTCCCCTGGACACAATATTTTAATCAAGTGATTATAACCAAAGGGAGTTCTCTGGGTGTTTCTGTTTAAAGACGCCTCATTTACCAGGTCAGGATTCTTGCTGAGCCCACAGCTAGACCCTTGCCTGCGAACGCAAAGGTTGGCCACGGGAGCCCACCCAGAGGCCCAGCGTAAGGGAAGACAGGGGATCCGCTTCCATAAAGATCGGTGGTGGTGGTTGTACGGTGCCACTGAGTCAGCTCCAGCCCCTAGGGACTCTACGTACAACAGAGGCAAAGATCGTCTGGTACTGAGCCATCCTCACAATTGTCCTCTCGTGCTTGAAGCCATTGTTGCAGTCACTGTGTCAGTCCATCTCTTTAAGGACCTTCCTCTTTTTCATTGCCCCTCTGTTTTACCAAGCATGATGTTCTTCTCAAGGGACTGGTCTCTCCTGACAACGTGCCCAAAGTTCATATGATGATACAAGGACATTTCCCCCGGCCTCTAAGGAGCAGCCTGGCCCTAATTCTTCCAAGATAAATCTGTTTGACCTTTTGACAGTCCTTGGCACTTTCAATATTGTTCTCCAGCACCACCATGCAAACACATTGATTCTTCTTTGGCCCCCAAAAGATGTGGTCTAGAACATGTTATGGGGCAATTACACACTATAACACCAGGTCACAATGAGGTAAAAATTGACAGGAAGTCACAGAATTTGTATCAGCAATTTGTATTGCTGATTCATTAACTTTGAACTATAGACAACATAATTTAGGAGCATATCTACATGAACACAATTAACACACATATTCTTCCATAAAACATTGCACCCTCTTATACTGAGCAACACTGCACAACAGTTTAGTATGCTGCTGAGAGGGACCATTTTCAATAGTGAGCTCACCAACCAATGGCACAAAAATGAGAAAAAGTGGCAGACTACAAAAAGGACACTTGTTTACAGTACAAGAACTGAATGAAGGCAGAGTGAGTCCTTGTTTGACCTTTACTCCGAATGTGTGCACCAGGTACATTGGTGGGGAAACATAGTTAAAAAGAAAATCTCCTGTCAAACACACACACAGAGAGAGACCTCTTCACAAAAGAAATAGACAAGAAAAATGAAACCAGAATGTGACAAGCACCATAGTTCAAAAGGGATACAAGGACATTAATGAATTGTATCGTTTTAGACAGTCAAGTGGATGCAACACATTTTACACCCATTCTTGACCCAAACGATGTGAGTCCTCAAGCAGAGCACCACTAGCCACATGCATCTCTTAAAAGTTACACTCGATGCCATTGAACTGATCCCAAGTTACACTGACACCATAGGACAGAGAAGAACTACCCTTGTGAGTTTCCAAGACTATTTATTCATCTTCATGGGAGTAGGAAGCCTTATTTTTCTTCCAGGAATGAGTCGGTGGTTTCAAACTGTTCATCTTGTGGTTAGTAGCTTTCTAGTAACCCACTGCATTGCCATGGGAATATAGTCCATCCTACATGAGCCTTGTTATTAGGGTAAGCTATCAATCAAATCCATTATCAGCAAATTGATTCCAACTTGTAGAGACCTTGTAGGACAAATGAGACCTGCCCCTATGACTTTCTAAGACTGGGGATATTCACATGAATAGAAAGTTGCATCTGTCTCCTGCTGAGCAACTCAAGACTTCAAACTGCTGACCTTGTAATTAGCATCCCAATATGCAATCCACGATGCGACCAGTGCTCCTCTAGTAATAGAAGTACATAATATTGCAGATTACATTACATTATGCTTTAAATTAGATATATACATACTCATTGTGAAATAGTCCATTCCGACTCATAGTGACTCTATAGGACAAGGTAGAATTTCACCTTTGGCTTCTAAGACTATAACTCTTCTTGAGAGTAGAGTTATAATCTTGAGGTAGTCACCTGTAATTGCTAATTGTCTTTTTCTAAAGGAGAGAAAGATAAAGCCTTCCTATCTCCATGACCAGAAGGAGATCAAATACCAGAAGTGCCTGAATGGGGTCCTATCTCACTTGATTGATTACATGTCAAGAGACGACTTCTAGATCTTTGAGAAAACATTCCTGATAGGTAATATTGGCCAAAAGTATATTTAGCTTTTAAAAATATTTATAAACATTTCAAAGAAGCAGAGAAATAATTTCAAATTGCAAGTGTTCTAAAGTAAATGAACTAACGAAGGAAAAAAGTCTCTTCATACCTTTCAGCAGGAAGAACTTAATTTAGCATCTTTTTCTTCCTTCCTTCTCCCCTTCATTTCTTCTTCCTCCCTCTCTTCTTTCTCCCCCTTTTTCATCCTTCTTATTTCTAGCTCTCTCTTAGCATACAGTTACACTTACAACATGTAGATAAATGACCAGTCATCTTTGCTAGTATTAACTAAAAGGGAAATAACTTGAATGCTCTTCAGTAGCAGAATGAATTTCAAGTATATGAATACACACTATGGAATCATACTCATCACCAGAAAACAATGATGAAACCACAATGATAAGAGTCAATCTGGAAAACATTAAACTGAGTGAAGTCCGTCAAACACCGAAGGACAAACACTGTATGAGACCAGTATCATAAGGAAAAAACAAAAAAAAAAAAACAAGAGAAAGAATTTTATACCAAAAATAAAACACACACCCAATTTTGATGGTTACCAAAGGGGCAAGGAAGGGCAGATAAAGCAAGATACAGGTGTTGGCCTGATTTAGGTGGCAGATAGGTTTCCATACGAGGAAGGAGAGGAACCCAAGTGGGGAGTGTGGTTAAGATCTGAGGATCTGCTATTGATAAGTGTGAAAGTAGCTTGGGTTTTATGGTACAAAATTGAGTATCTGAAATGTAAACTCAGCCAATTCACAGTAAAAATTATTGAAGTAATCAAAAACTGAAAAAAAGGCAAATACATCATCCATGAACTACAGGGAGAAGGTAAACTACAGGGAGTAAGATCATGTTACTTCTCATCTCAAAGCCCTTGAATGGCTTCTAGGCTCAAAACAAAAGCAGAGGGCTGAGCCCCAGTGGTGTAAGTGGTTGAGTGCTGGACTGCCGCCTGCGGGCTTGGTGGTTCAAATCCAGCAGCGGCTCTCAGGAGCAGTGCTGGGTAGCTCCCACGACCACCAGAGGGCAGTGATGCCCCCAATTAAAAAAAAAGCAGAGTTCTTATATGTACAATCTATAAGGCTCAGCACAATCCAACTTCGCTTTGGTATTCCAGACTCATCTCCTCAGTCCCTTTGCTCCAGCCACACCCACCTCTCCTTCCTGGAAACTCTTTCCTGCTGTCTAAGTGCACACTTTCAAGGTTTTCAAGTTTTTAAAATCCTCTCATTGAACTCGCCCCAGGTGGTCGTTTGAATTGAAAATTACAAACCCATGCATGGCAAATCTCCCTTCCCTGTCTCATCTTGTTGTGTTTTCTTTTATTCTTGTTGTGCATCACTAATATTTGCATATTTTACATGTCTAGTCTCTATCTTCCTTATAAGAATTTAGGGTCCATGCAGCTTTATGCCCTAATCCCTTGCTTTTCTCATGAACCCCCAGAGCCTAGCAGATAGTGCCTGAATTCAGAAGGTCCTTGGTAAATGTTTGTTTAATGGATGTAAGTTTCCATAACTATAACCAGACTCACCTGTCTTTAAGCAAATGTTAGGATTATTGCCTGTATTTTAATAGAGATCTTTTTGTTAATTAAACTGGTGAAACTATATCAAAATCATTAAGAATAAGACAGAAAAACACGAATTACCAATATTAAAAACATCACCACAGATTCTAGAGAGAAGATCATCGATTACTCTATTCCTACACATTTGACAGCTTGGAAGATTTTAAAGATATAATTTGGAAATCACAATCTATGAAAAATATTTTTTTGTAAATTGGATTTCATCAAGAAAAAGAAACCTTGGGGCTGAGTCCCGGTGGAATAAGTGGTTGAGTGTGGGACTGGAGCCCACGGGCTTGGCAGTTGAAATCCAGTGGCGGCTCCCAGGAGCAGCACTGGATAGCTCCCACGACCACCAGAGGGCAGTGATGCCCAAAAAACAAAAAAAGCAAACGAGGGGAAAAAAAAAAGAAAAAGAAAAAGAAACCCTGATGTGTGAAAGACATGGTAAAGAGAATTAAAGACAATTCCCAAACTGGAAAAGTGTCGGCATGTCACATGGCTAACAAAAAAACATGTGTTCAGAATAGAAAGAATTCTCAAAACTCAATTTGTATGTTTACAAGACAGTGTTTTGTTCCTTTGTACACAGGCTCACTGTTAGTTGAACCTGATGGCATCTAAAACAACCATATAAAAGCATATTTGCACTGGTACATATTTGTATACGTATATATGTACCCATGCACCTCTATGTGACTTCGTGTTGTTAAGTGCCATACGTCAGCTCTAATTCATAGGCACCCTATGAACAATAGAGCACAACACTGCCCAGCCCTGCACCATCCTCATAGTTCTCCTATGTCTGAACCCATTGTTGCAGTCTCTGTGTCAACCCATCTCTTCAAGGGCCTTTGCCTATCTCACTGTCCCACTACATTTCCAAGCAAAATGTCCTTCTCTGGGGACTGGTCTCTCCTAATAATATGCCTAAAGCATTTAAGACCTTATGACACTACTATTACTACAGAAGGACTTCTAAATGTTCATGGAAAAAATTCCATTTCTCAGACTTTTCGAAGCCCTCCCCCCTTGTATATAAAATAAAGCACATCAAAGTATAGTTATAGATGTTTCATAGACATAATCAAACACCTTTCAGGATTAGATTTCTGGGTTTGAAAGACCAGGACCATAACTCTGAATAACACATTGGTCAGTTGACATAACAGAGTTCATTAAGTTATACCCTACACACTAGTTTGATGAGGAGTATCCTAAAAGCTTTTAAGCATCCATCCAGGACACAACTCTTGGTCTCTACTTGCCTGGAGCAAATGGGGAAGAAGGAAACCAAGGACTCAAAGAAGAAACTAGCCTGCAGGAAAAACAGTCCACTAAAAGCACAGCCTCAGATGCCCTGAGAACAGAAGAACTAGATGGTGCCTGCTTATCACTACCTACCAATGTAAGAAGGCTCATAGTGGAGGGACCCTCAATTAGTATGTTGAACAATCCCCTATGGTACTATCTAAAGTTTTAAGGTAAGAAAGGTTTTTTTGGAAAAAAATAATATATTGTTCATATCTTATGACTTACTTCTATTTATTTTTGGAGGTTATATATAGTAGACATCTTTCTGTGTTAATAACACAAGACCTAATAATTGAATAATACTGTATTAGTCTTACCTTTTCTATTTCTGCCATATCACGCTTTATAATAATAAAGAATGTACATAGAAAGCAAGAATTTATTTGTTCATATAAGAAAAAAAAGTAGGCCCATAATAAGATCAAATCCAACGTGAATTGGTGGGGAGGGGGAATGGAGTGGAGACTCAATGCCCTTCTGTAGACAATCGGACATCCCTTCACAGACAGTTCATGGGGAAGAGATGAGCCAGTCAGGGTGCAGTATAGCATGGATGAAGCACACAATTTTCCTCTAGTTCTTTAGTGTTTCCTTCCTCTCACTATGCTGACCTCAATTCTACTTTATAAATCAAATTAGACCAGAGCATGCACACTGCTACAGTTAAGAGCCCACAACACTGGGAATCTAGGATAGATAAGTCTCTCTGGGTCAAGCAGAGTAGAGACACCAGGTGGAATTAGATGAGGAGGGCAGAGGGGAATTGATCACAAGAGTCAATATATAAGCCCCTCCCTGAAGGACGAATAACGGAAAACTGGGGTGACAGTGGATATTGTAAAGTGTGAAAATAATAATCTATAACTTATCCAGAGTTTGTGAGGGAGGGTAGGCAGGGGAGTGAGGGGGAAGAAACGGGGAACTGTTATTAGGGGCTCACACGGGAAGAGAATGCTTTGAAAATGAGGATGGCAGCAGATGTGCATGTATTGGGAGAAGAGACGTAAGAGCCTCCAATGAAAGGACAGGAAAAAAGAAAAAAGAAAAAAACTGAGTTTTTACCCAGAGCCATCAAGTAGATTTAGTCTCAAAGTAACCCTGTGTCTCCAAGTGGCCCCAAGACTGTCAAAACTTGGAGCAGATCACCTCAGCTCCTTCCTGAGGTGCTTCTTGGTGGGTTTGAACCACTGTCTAACTGACCTTACTAGCAGAGCGTCCTTATAAATATAGAAGGCTCTGCCTATAAATCATAAATTAAAACCATATCTTTTCTATCACAATCTAGTATAAATTAAAGGTAGAAGGAATTTAAAGAACATTTGGTTTTTTTTATTAAATCATTTTATTGGGGGCTTGTACATCGCTTTTCACAATACATAAATAAACATACTGTGCCAGGCACCTTCACATGTCTGCTGCTATTATCGTTCGCCAATCATCCGCCTTTTCCCTCAAGCCCCTAGTATCAGCTTTTCCATCCTTTCCCCTCTTCCTCTGCTCTCTCCTTCCCACCAACCCTCAATACTTTATAAATTTTTATTGTTCTGTCATATCTCACACTGTCCAACCTCTCCCCCAACCCACTCCTTTGATGCCTGTCCTTCAACTAGGAGCTTATGTGTATATCGTTGCAGTTGGTTCATTCTCTCTACCCCACCTTCTCTCCACCCTTCCAGCAGCTCCAACCTAACCACAGGCCCGAAGGGGTTCATCCATCCTGGACTCCCTGTATCTCCAGCTCCCCTCTTCACCAGTGTACCTTGCTCCAGTCCATCTGGATTTGTTTTGTTTTTTAATAATTTTATTGGAAGATCATACATCACTTTTCACAATACATAGACACATATACTGTGCCAAGCACCTTCACATGCCTGCTGCCATTATCATTCTCCAAATATCCGCTTTCCCACTTGGGCTTCTCATCCTTTCCCCTCTGTCCTTGTTCTCCCTCCCCCACCAACCCTCAGTACTTTATAAGTTATTATTGTTTTGCCCTATCTTATACTACCTGACATCTTCACTCACTCACTCCTCCCATGTCTGTTCTCCAGGTAAACGGCTATGTGTAGATCCTTGTAATTGGTTCCCTCTCTACCCCACCTTCTCTCCACCCATCCGGTAACTCCACTCTCACCGCTGGCCCCAAGGGGATCATCAGTCCTGGCTTCCCTGTATTTCCAGTTCCCATCTCTACCAGTGTACCTCCTCCAGAATAGCTGGATTTATAAGGTAGAATTGGGACCATGATAGTTGGGAGGAGAAAGCCTTCAGGAACTAGAGGAAAGGTGTATGCTTCATTGTCACCTCAATGCACCTTGATGAGCCTGTCGCCTCCCCGCGATTCCCCTGTAAGAGGGTGTCCAATTGCCCACAAGTGGGCCTTGGGTCCCTACTCTACTCTCCTCCTCATTCATAGTGATGTGATTCTTGCTCTGATAAGGACCTTTTAAAAACAGAAGCTAGATAGTTTATTAAAAATCCTGTCTTTTGCACATAAATCATTTTATGAAAATAACTGAACTAAAAGAAACAAACCCACTGCCATTTAGTCAGTTTGGCTAATAGCAACCATAAATAGGGTTTCCAAGGCTATAAATCTTTATGATGATAACAGCCTCATTGTTTTCCTGGGTGGGGGGGCATTGGGTTTGAACTAACAACAGTGCAGTTAGCAGTTTCAGGCTTAATTGATAGCATCACCAGGACTCCTCCTGAAGATCATTAGTAAAGTTTAAACTGTGTTTTCCTGTTCTTGTAAAAGTTGCCAAGTATCTATGGAAAGAATTAAACAACATATATTTCATAGACATGCACATGCTGTATTACATGCACATAGACAGCCTATTAACCTTACATATAGTATTGGTATTTGGCTACCAAAAATTTCAATAAATTTATGTTTCCTCTCAATGCTACATAAGCATACTTGTCTGTTAAGTCAGATCCCTATAGGCATACAAGGATGAAGGGAAAGACTTTCTTCAACGGTCTCAGAGGCTTCAACTTCAAGTCAATATAAGAGCTTCAAAGGCTGTTTTATTTCACAGCTCACCATTAATTTTCAAAAGCCTATTTAACGCAGACTTAGAGACAGTTATTTGACAAAGACTTGAAAAACCTTCCTCCATTTGCCATTTGAAGTAAAACTTTCTGAGAGAAATAAATATGTCACCTGACATGAAAAACAAAATGAAAAAAATCAATCTTATTCCTGAAAAAATTAAAATTTCTGTAAAAATTATTCAGAATCTAAATGAAGTCCTTATAAAAGGCTGTATTATCTAAGTGAGAAAACTCATTATCCAGGCTACACATGGCACAAAATGAATACTCAATCAATATTTTTCATACGTAGTCTGTTTCTGCTTCCCATGAAAATCACTGAGAATACAGAACCATCACATTTGCTATAAACTGATAGCAAGCCTACAGCACAGGGCAGAACTGCCCCCCGTCAGCTCCAAAACTGATACTTGATATAGAATTGGAAAGCTTGAACTGCTGAACACAAGTATGGCTAGCGTATAATGCGAGGTGGTCATAAAGCAGGTCCATAGAAATTCCCCGAGCTCACCAGGATTCTGACAGGTTTTTAGGGGATCCTGGTGGAGTGGTGGTTAAGCTCTCTACTGCTGCTGCTGCTGCTTCTCTGTGAGAAAAACTGCTAACAGTTTGCTTCTGTCAAGATTTGCTGCTTTGGACAGGACAGAAGGGTGGCAGGGAGGAGACGAGCCAGTCAGGGTGCAGGGCAGCAATGAGGAAACATACAACTTCAATCTAGCTCTTTAATGCTTCCTTTGCCCCATTATCATGATCCCAATTCTACTTTACAAACTCAGCTAGACCAGAGAGTGTACACTGGTAGAAATAAAAGCTGGAAGCATGGGGAGTCCAGGCCAGATGAACCGCTCAGGACCAGTAGTGAGAGTAGCGGATCCAGGAGGGGAAGGAGAAGGTAGAGTCTAAAGGGGGAACAGATCACAGGGATCTGTATATACCCACCTCCCTGGGGGACTGACAACAGAAAAGTGGATGAAGGGAGACAGTTGACAGTGTAAGACATGGCAAAATAATAATAACTTATAAATTACCAAGAGTTTGTAAAAGTGGGACAGAGCAAAAGTGGAGGGAAATGAAGAGCTGATATCAAGGGCTCGAGTAGAAAGAAAATGTTATGAGAATGATGATGGCAACAAATGTACAAATGTGCTTGACATAGTGGGTGTATGTATGGATTGTGATGGATTGTTCAAGCCCCCAGTAAAATGATTTTAAAAAGAAAAGAGATTTGCTGACTTAGAAATGCGATGGAGTAGTTCTAGTCTGCCTTTAGGGTCATTGACTCTTAGAGGCAATATTTGATTTTAGAAAGCTTTTTTAATGTTTTCAACAAGGCTAAGTTGATTTAAAAATACAGAGGTAGAAATAATCTCTAAAAAATATTGCGGGCTGAGCCCCAGTGGCGTAGTGGTTGTGCGCGGGACTGCGGCCCACTGGGACGGACGTTCAATTCCAGCAGTGGGGCTGGGCCTCCTACTCCACCACCGGAGAGCAGTGATGCCCCCCCACCGAAAAAAGTATTGCAAGCTTTGGAATATAGAATCAGGAAAATCTTAATTTTTCCTCTCAGTCATAGAACAGAGGAAATCTCAGCTAAAGAGAGAATTGAAATATTAGCAAACAGGAAGCATGAACCCTGGGCCCACTCTTTTTTCCTTGTCTTTATGGCTCATGAGCTACACCTCAGGTAAATGCAAGGAATGGTAAGTACTTTTTTTCTGACTTAAATCCCAGGCTTGGAGATGTAAGACTTAATTCTGTGACACAGAGGTTTACAGATCAAAAGGTTAGAAAAGGCTTCAAACTTCACTAAAAGCCTCAAAAGATCACAAGGGACTGAGGGAGCTCACTTCCCACCAGAGTCGTGCTGCTGTGATGGGAAGAGGCTGGGGCACATAAAGTCTAATAACGAGGAAGGATGGAAAGGCGTAGGAAATGGAAATCCAGGCTAAATACCAGGGCGGCATCCTGACAGGACCAGCCCCTGCATTTGGAACAGTGTCCTGTGGGAGCCAGTAGATGCTGCTGCTTCATTAAGAGAATCAAATCGCCGGAGTCGAAGCAGGAGCGTACTCGGGACTGTCTTTGTCTTTTCCCTAGATCTTATGATCTGCATCGCATTCTGTTTTGATGAGACACTTAAAACCAATCATCTGAGAACAAAGTGAAACAGTACTAAGAGATGAACATAATAGATTTTCCCACAGATTGGGATACCTTGTGCATTACGGGAGACCATAGGGAAAAATGCATTTATTGATGAAATATTTTAATCCTTTTGACTGTCTGTGTGTTCCGTGAACGTTGTTTGTAAATAGCTTGATCGTGACTCATGACCACGCTGCACCCACCCCCACAGCCAGGGAGTCCATTCAGAGCCAACAAGGCTAGAGGAGAGGGAAGTGCTTCTGTGGTTGGTCCAAGCTGAGGCTTCTCTGTGGGAACATGAAGGTCTCTCTCAGAGAACTTTGTAGATCTAGTCTACTCACCTTGAGGTTGGCAGCCCAATGTGTAATCCACTACACAAATAAGGCTGCTTAAGTGCCAGAGACACATACAATTTACTCACTCCATTTTACAGATGGAGACGCTTAGAATCAAGACTAACAATTATCTTGCCCTTAGGCAGAGAGCTGTCAGTGGCAGGGCTGGGATTTGCCCCCTGAAAGTCTGGCTTCGAGAGTCACTTTAGTGTTTTTGCCTTCTATCTTGAGAAGTCAACTAGTGTTACTTTATCTAAACATGAAAGGCAGAGTGTGTGGGAGCTAGCCCTTCCTTTCTTTGGTATTTCATTTCATAGAAAGGGGCTTTATCTCTCTTCTTGCTGCTCCCTTAGTCTAAAGAGCAGGGTGCCCAGTTCTCACTCCCTTCCAGGCCTTGGTCTCACCCAGGGGGGCACCCTCAGTTCATCAGCAAGGACCAGCCCCACTCAGACAATGGAAGACTCCAGAATACATCACCTGGTGGTCGATGCTCACCCATTCCCCTTCTCCCTGCTTGAGGGATTGCATGAACAAAAACAATGTTCTTGGGAGGAATGAGACGCTCGGATGGCTTCAAGGACAGCAGTGCGAAACCACCAGCTTCTCCTCAGAAGAAAGATGAAGCTCTTGACTCCATAAAGAGCTGCTGTCTCAGACACTCACAAGGGCAGCTCTACACTGTCCAAATAGAATTGACGCAATAGGGGGCGAGTTTGAGTCATCCCCTTAGTGACACCCACAGACCCCCTTCACTTTCCTAAGGGGCCCGGAAAGACACTGCTGGAATATGACTGATTGTGCAAATAGGCAACCGTGGGTGTCATTCTGCTGAGTATAAAATGAGTCAGCTCAGAACCAGGAATGCAGGATTTTCTCTCAGCAGAAGGAAAGAGCCTGGAGAAGAACCTTTGGGCCCCAGAAGCCCAAAAGGAGGAGAAGTCACAGAACCAGGAAGGAGAGCATTAGAGAGAGCAGTGGACTCCCTAGCTCACAGTGCAAATACCACTGAGTGTTTGGGGCAAGATGCCTGCTTGTGGAGTGAGGAGACACTGGGCACTTGAAGGGGATGCTGGGTATGTTGACCCAACACAGCTGCATGCCTTCAGCATGAGGCCTGTAGAAGAATAGCATACCCTTTGGGTATTTACTGTATGTTAGTCCAGGTAGACTCTAGAAACTAATTCATAAACATGCATATGTATATGAGGGAGAGGCTTATATGCAAGAGGAATGAAGCATTGAGAAAGCATCCCTACCCAGTCCAGTCCAAGTCCATTAGCCCATATGTCTGATACCAATCCATAAGTCCTCTTCAGACTCACGAAGCACATGTAATGACACCAGGACAATCTGATGGGTGCAGAGTCTTGTGTATCCAATGGTGGTAGAAGCATCTCAGCACTGACAGGGGTCTCTCTGTGGCTTCTTAAGCATCTCAGCACTGGCAGGAGTCTCCATGTGGCTTTCCCAGCTTCAGAGGCCTGGGAAAAACCTATCAGGGTAAAACCATGTGGCTTCTCCTCCAGGATGGCTCACAGGGAATCAGCCTTGTGTCTTGTCAGTAGAGCATCTCCAAGGGACTGAGCGGTAAGTCTCTCACCTCCCATGAGAAATACCTTGATATTTCCCAGAATTGTAAGGAGAAAGCCATACACACACAGAGGTCTCATTGGCTCTCTCCAGCTTGACAGGCTAGACTCCACCCCTACACTCCCAATTCTGATATTGACATGATTATATGACTGCCACATACTAGAAACCCTAAGAGAGTTCATCACATTACCCAAGCAGGTCAGGAAGACTGAGGGCCAGAAGGAGACTTGCCTGCCTAAATGACAGAAAAAAAATGGACCTAACTGAACCGCAACCAGACTATCTCTCAGCTGAACTGGATCACATAAATCCTATATTTGTGAGCATCATCGATGAGTTCTGAGTGGGAGGATATTGTCGCTCACAGATGAAAAGTAGGGAGTGGCTGTGCATGGGAGAACTGGTAAGAGAGTTTGGAAAGTGGTCGTGGACCTGATTTCTGGCTTGCTGCAATCAGCTTTGGGAACCAGAGAGGGGTTCGATGTGACCTCCAGATCCCATGTAAGAGCAGGATGAGAGACTCCCCAGGGTGGCACCAACAGTTGAGTGCGAGATCATTAGCTGCAAGGTTTGAACCCACCCACATATTCCTCAGAAACAGGCCTGCAAAAGCTGCTTCCAAAGGGTCACCGCTTTGAACACTAGAAGAGAAATCAAAGACAAGCAAACCCGCTGTCCCTGAGTTAATGCTGAGTAGATCAGGAGTGACCTACATTGGGCTTCAGAGACTTTACACTGTGCAGAAGCAGACAGCCTCTCCTTGCTCACAAATAGTGGCTGTCATGAACCCATGCAGTTAGGAATTCAATGCCCGACCCTCAGCACTACTGGAACTCTTCTGGAAATGCTAGAGGACTATTCTGTCCTACACGGATGGGGATGTCATGAGTCAGAATAAATATGAGAGTAATCACAGCAGCAAGAGGAAACTATTCTAAAAAGAGAACACAGTGGATTGGTTTCTCTTTAACGCAGGCCCATTTTGGGTACCATCAGAACTCCACCAGGGCTATAGAATCAGAGGTGGAGGACAATGATGCTGCTTCTTGGTGAATTTTCAGCCAGTGACCACACACTTCAGACCGTCCTCACTATTCAGACTTCATCAGGATTTCTAAAAAACCACCGAGTTTTAGACAGAGAATAACCCGGTCACATTTGTTTTATAGAGATCATGTTGCAGGTTGAGAAACGGGTTGGAGAGTAGCAATGACAGCTATCAGGAGTGTAGGTGAGGGGTAGCAGCACCATTAAGATGGAAGCAGGTGAATTTGAGAAATATTTGAAAGGTGAAATCACTAGGGTCTGCAGCTTGCTTGACTGCAAGAAGGAAGGAGAAGTTAAAGATCTTAATCTTTAGCTTCTTCTGAAGTAACAGTCTGAATCTAGATATTTTTGACGCTGTTGCCTGTTTTATGTGCAGTTAATTTCCTCACATCTTTAGAGAAAAGTGGCCAGAGCAAGGTAACATTTCAAATACCACAGAGCTCCCTCTCCTGTCATTTTTAAAACAGCACTTGGCTTCCTGAGATTCTCTGACTCTGTGCTTTTGCTTCACAGTGACCCAGCGATGCCTGTGTCCTAATGCCTGGAGTCTTTGAATGTGTTACATGGGAGAGAGGACTCTGCAAATATAATTAAGATTGTGGGTCATAAAATAAAAGCTAGGGAGATGATCCTGTCTAGTCTGTCTAGAAACAATCTAATCGCATGAGCACTGAAAAGCAGAGACTTTTTTTTTCCATTTGGAGAGAGGAAACTTGAGGCAGCAAAGGAGATGAGGGAGATAGAAAGAGGACTTGATACACTACTGATGGCCTTCAAGAGAAAGATGTACACAAACTAGAGGATATGTGGGAAGACTCTAGAAGCTGAGAAGGATCCCCAGAACAGTAAGGAAATGGGGGCCTCAGTCCTATAACCAGCTTCTTCAGTCTCTGGCTGAGGACCTCAAGGGGGCTGCACACTGGTCTCAGCTCAGGGAGACTCAGAGCAGAGCTAACAGCAGCAATAGAAAATGAATAATCCCACTTCTCTGCTTTGAGCCTTCTCTGAGATAGTTTAACTACATTATCTTGTGCTAGAACAGAGCTCTATAGCTCAGAGCTAAAGGTCACAGATACTAGGCTGCTCCAGGAGGCAGTGTGTTTTGCTTTAAGGCGGTTCCAATCCAGGGTTCACAAAAGGCTACCTGCCTCCAGCACTTGGACTTCATGACAAGCAACCTGTGCTCTGCTACTGGGCTGAGCAAAATCCTCGGTTTCAGCTGTCTATCTTAAGTTGGCATGGCCAGTAAAAAAACAAACAAACAAAAACATTTGCTCTTGTGGAACTAACCCATTCTGGGTTTCGCAGACAGCACGCAGACGCAGAGCTACACCGTCATAGATCCAGGAAGACTTGTCCCATCAGACAGCATTCCTTGGCGTGCACAGGGAGAACTTGTCATCAATACGTCAGGATGGATGTAAAGACTATCCATTGGTTTGTGGTGTTGCTAAATAGCTGCTTTGTTTCCTTATAGTTGAGGATTTGGGGGAGTTTTCACAAATGATGCCTCTTTTGCTGCCAACATCTTTCCAGAATTCTGGACCAAGCCAAATCCCCCCTTTGTAATACTTCTTCAGTGAGGCCACATTGCCATCTTTCACAGGTGGCGCCTTGCAAGAAATTTTCACAGTACATTTCTCTATGAACAGAGTTATTTTGAACCATAAGTATGCCCTAAGTTATCTTTTTTGTGAATTGGGGGTGTAAGTGAACTGGGACCCACCTGCAATTACAGATTGAGAGCATTGATGCTGATAAATTGGCAGGTGTTGTAGGCAGCAGTCATTTGGGGTCATAGAAACTTCATTTGGGGGTCACAGAAATTTCATTTGGAGCATATATTTTATTCTGTGATTAATCATAGATCCAAAATTCTAAATCCATTTTTAAGCCTCCATTCATGTCACAATACAGCAAGGAGTTGATTGAGTTATATAAGAAGAAGAAAAAGTTATTAAAAACATTTTTAGTGCCTATGAGCAATACCAAAAAAGCCCTCATTGTCATCACTGATTTCTAACTGATAATCACCTTCTGGATGGTAGAGGTGCTCCATATGATTCCCCAAACTGGGTCTGAGGGTTGAGGACCACCATCTCAGGGGATAGCTGGTCGATTGTCACAACACAGGCCACAACAATAATCTTCAGCTACTTCTTTTGGTGAGTATAGAGTGAAGTCTTAGATGACTGTTCAGTCATCTACGGTATGATGGGTCCCTCCTGTCTGAAGGGAGAAGAAAATTGAAGACCCGCAGAAAGAATGAGTCCCCTGGACGAATTAATTATCCACCAGAAAAGCTGTCTTCAGAACCCTGAGATGAAAAGAACTAGATGGTGTCCAGTTACCACTATCCATTGCTCACACTAGAATGTTCTCAGTGCAGTGGAAGAAAAATGTGAAAAAAGCTCAAAGTCACAAAAAAATACCAGGTCAGATAGAAACTAGTGAAACCCCCAAGCTTATCTTCCTTAGTCACCTTTCAAGTCTGGAAATAAACTCACCTCTATGGTCCAATTTTGAACCCCACCCCTCCCCAAGAATGTGTCTTTATATTAGGGCTTAAATTCTGATATCTGGTTGGCAGAAGGCTATAAAATCTATAGTATACATGATATGAGTTTCTACTCCTTGGCAAGAAGTCTGTTGCTGTGGTTTATGGATAGCAGTGAAAGCCCAAAATTTATTTGCAGATTCCCCCATGTGGATTAAGCCATCTTCTGAACATTGATTGGGACTGTGAACAGACTTACTATGGCCAAAGTTCATTGAAAAGTGAATTACTTGCACTCTCCTCTAGCGAGCCCAACGAGGTACAGTCTCCCTTAGGAGAAAACCTTGATGGAGATCACTGGACTGGAGATATCCTTGATAGAGATCATTGGACGGGGGATCACATAGTCCTGATTCAGATCCTGATTGCCTTAATCAGAAGACCCTCAACCAATTTTGCAAGCTCTTCAGTCTAGCATAATGTGTACATCTCCAGCATGGTTCCATTCTCACTTCTGAAGGCACCCCCACCCCTCTAATTGTGATGCATTCATCTGCCACCAATCATGCCTTGTGACAGTGTCTTCATGCTTCTCAAGTCCACTTATAGCTCTGTATCTCATCTCACTCATGGGTGTCGCTATGACTTCATACTAATGGTCTCGTTCTTTCAGATAATGTGTGTCCCTTTGCCTCCTCTTTTTCCTGTTTAAGACTTAATAAAGGTCCTTCTAAAGTTATATTTGAGGCTTAGGGCTCCTGTTATGCCCGAAAACATGAAAGGGAGCTATAGTTACAGTGTTATAACACTGTGGAGAGGCATAAACTTAAGAATAATAAACAAACTAAGCTAAAAAGTGCAGTAGCTACCCAAAAAAACAAAGTTCAGAAGGTTTAGGGAAGAAGGAGAAATAGAAACAGGAATTAGAGGGAGGAAGTAGGATAAGTGGTGTTAAACTGTGCGAACTGCAACCAGTGACATAAAATAAAACGTCTATGAAATGCTGAATGAAAAACAGATCTTCACTGTAAATAAACATTTACCAGATTTCAAATAAAGTGTTATAAATAAAATATAAAAATGTTTCAGGAAGAAAACTCTCACATATTTTTCCTACTAACTGGGGTGCTAGCAGCCACACGTTAGCTGAGCACTTAACAAGGGCACTACCAGGGCTTCTTGCACTAAGCACATGTGTAAAACTTCCTTCTCACTAGGAAATGCTGCAACGATTATCAGCGGTGGGTAGGTATGAGGTAACACTGATAGGGTAGACACATCTAGGGCTGCCTAAGGCCTCTGCCCTTGAGTTATTGTGGGCTGGATTTGAGCCAAGCAAAAGAAAATGAAGAAACAATTTGAGAACTAAGTAGGCTTTAGCTTTTCATGCTTGATTGTTTTCAAAGACATGGAGGCACTAAATATATTTGACAGAGGTTACCTCTACATATGCATTTATGTGGGCTATGAGATATCCATGGATACAGCAGAACAAACACAGGACACAGTTGTGAAGACATGTTAATCATAACCAACACCCTGAGGGAATGCGTGCGGGTATTGGGTGCTTAGGACACGGTTTCCGGACAGCTAGGTCAACTAGGAAAACATACCTCACAAAGAGAATGCTCTAGACCCAATGCAGGTGAGTAGTGAGCAGGGTTTACTAGTTTGGAAATGGCCATCTAAAGTACAAAAATTGCTTTCTCCTGTCTGAAGCAAAGAAGAACAAAGACAATCAGACACAAGGAAGTAATTTGTCCAAAGGACTAATGGACTATTTGTGTGTCAGCCTCTCCAGCCTAGAGACCAGAAGAGCTAGATGATGTCTGACTACCTCGACCTACCACTCTGAAACAGAGTATGATAACGTCCTGGAGAGAGAAGAGGAAAAAATACCAAACAAAACTCAAAATCTTAAAAAAAAAAAAAAGTGGACTTGTCTGATAGGGATGGGCAGAACCCTCCTGACTTTGGCCTTAAATGCCTTTCATGCCTCAAACAGAACTCACTTCCATGGCTCCACCTTCAACCTGAGAACAGGCAGACTTTAGCCAAATAAGGTGAACAATAACTCCTGGAGAGTAGTACCCTTCAGAACCATGAAGATGAAAAGAGCAGGATTTTCCCAGGGACAAAGCTGAGAGGCAGGAAGAACTGGGAAAGAAGGATGGGCATCAATGAGAAACAAAGGAAGGGTGTGGAAAGAATGCCACGACCTTGTGAAAATGGCAATCAGGATCACAAAACAAATTATGTATGAATCATTGACCAGAGAAGCCATTGGCTCTGGAAACTTACACTCAAATCACAATTCAAAGTTACACACATACAGAGAGAGAGGAGAGAGAGAGAGAGAGAGAGAGAGAGAGAGAGAGAGAGAGAGAGAGAGAGGTGTTTATTCTCCAGGACAACAACAAGAAGAAAAAGCAATCCTGCCCTCAAGTCTAGACTCTATAGAGACAGAGAGCTGCTGAGGTTTTATAGGAGCAGAAAACCCCGGCTTTCTCCTGTAAATATTCATAGCACGTATTAGAAGAATAACCAATATTTTTACCACAGTTGTTTTTCTGAGCTTATCTACCATTAAATAGGAACATCCATGGTTGGAGTCTATTGGAATTCCCACTTGTTTGACTCTGCTGACATATGCACTGTGAAATAGTCATCAGAGTCGACTGACTATAAAGTGGATGTGTCAAGGCCATTTCACAAATACAAACATGACAGAAGTACATACCCATCATTGAAAATGAAAAATACTTTTCATCTCAGTTGATAGTAGCAATGATTGGACAACATGATGGATACAATCCAGATGAATTAGGTAGAGCCTTATTCTGAAATACTGAAACAAATTTGAGCAAAAAAAATAGGAGTGAGGCTCAGAAAATATGGTCTATGGTCCCAGTTTCACCATGACTTGTGATTTTTGTTAAATTCATTTTATTTTCTGAGAGTTTTTGTCTTCACATCTGTGGAACAAAGGTAATGACACATGCCCTTTTGACATCACACAGAGATTGTGAAGTGCTAATGCAACAACCTACAGAAAAAACTTTTAAAAGCTACAAAACAGATGTACATGTAATTTTAAACTGTAAAGCGGTATTTTAGTACATGGGTGAGATATTATCAGGTTACACATATATCTACAAAAAACACTGATCGAACTGATCCAGACTGCATTTTATTAATATGGAAAATATACTAATATCCACAAATAAGAACTTTGGAAAAACTAAGAATAGTATTTTAGTTGTATCAACTCCATGAATAAATTTCTTTGATAGATAGAAAGCAATTTTAAGGGTTTTGTTAGTTTGTTTATTTTTACTATCATTAAAGCATGTCAGAACTTTCAAAACCAGTTCCCTGGAAATCATCATCAAACTATATGGAGTAAATTTTAGGAAAGCAAATCAATGAAGTCATGATGTTTTTAGTAAATAGAGCTTTTTTCTTTGACAGTTACATGAGACAGGAGATTTAGACCCAGAGTCGGTTGAGTGGTTGGAGTCTGATGAGGGGATTTTATGTGGTCAATTCTTGATTAATGGTTCTACCTTTTGTTGTTAGAGAGGATGTTGAACAGTTGAGGAAGTTTTTTTCAATGGTGATTCAGTGTTAGAGTAAATCAATTTTATTTTGTTTTATAACTAGCCAACAATTACTTGATAATTAAACCTCAAGGGAGAAAAGATGTGTGCACGCTTAGCATTAATAGTTAAAATGTGGTCACAAGACACCTATAGTGAGGACATCAAAAAGAATTATCCAGCTAAGAACTACCCATGTAATTTATATTTCTATGTATATACTATGTGTAGAAAATATACTATACTATGTGTAGAAAAATATACTATAGCTAGAAATTTGGAGTATCTGGAAAAAAAAGTTAGTTTAGATGGAATCAAATAATTGCCAGGTTTAAAATGTGGATTTGCTGGTGCATTTTTCTTTTTGAAGCAAAGGCATATCCTTAGACAGATTCTTGAGAAATAATTTGGAAAGTGGAACCATAATTCAGTTTATCTATGGCATCTTGATCCATAGTGTATTGATCATTGTAACTTCAAGGATACCCTGAGTTGGGGTAGGGAATCATGTATGTAATAAGTTCAACCAGAATCAATCATAATTAAGCTTTCAATTAAATCCTCCTGGCTCCTGTTGTTGTTAAATGCAGTTGGGTCCATTCCAGTTCATAACAACCTATGTATAACCGAACAAAACGCTGCCTGGCCTTCACAATTGTTATCAGGTTTGAGCATTTTGATTCAACCACGATGTCAATCTATTTGTTAAACATCTTCCTCGTTTCTGCTGCCCCACTTCTTTACCAAATATGATTTTCTCCAGGAACTGTTTCTCCTGACAAAACATCCAAAGAACTGAGAGGAAGTCTTACAAAAATAACCTCAAATGAGCATCTTGGCTATACTTCTTTCAAGAGAGGTCTTTATGTACTTTTGGCAATACATGGCCCTTTCAATATTTTTCACCAGCACCATAAGTCAAATGATCAATTCTTCAATCTTCATTATTTAGTGTCCATCTCTCATATGCATATGAGGTGAATGAAAATACCCTGGCATGGGCCCTTCCCATCTTAGTCCTCACAGTGATGTTCTTGCTTTCCAAGACTTTTAAACATTTTTGTGCAGCAGATTTACTCAATGCAATGTGTCCTTTGATCTCTTGATGACTGCTTCCCTGAGCATTGGTTATGAATCTTACACTAGAACCTTGTAAATTAGTTTTTCCCTTTAGTCTTTCCAATGAGTACGCAGCCCTAAAAACCATATTTCTCTGTAATAGGCCCAGCTCTGCTGAGTAGTTTTATGAGTGTATCTTATGCAGCCACTGGCCTCCGGCCTTGATAGTATCTGCCAAGGCCAAGTGAAACTTACCTGATGACAACCAAGTAATGCCTGCCTTGTGTTTTTCCACATACAATGAATAATGCATCATCTAAAATTCACATTATTCATAGTACATCCTAAAAGTTACACTATGGGGGAGAGAGAGAGAAAACACTTAAGAGAACAGTGCCTATTGCAAAGCTGTAAATATTATACATCAATTCTTTCAGAGAAAAAAGGAAAAGATCATGGCCTTAAAACCATTCACATTCTTTCCCTCTGAGGTTTAAGCACTGGTCTGAGGGCTTGTAAAAGGAAGAAGATTAAAATTGAAACTCATTAAAATAATTTTGTGACACACTGCTAGTTTTTTTAAGTTGAAAATATTTTAATTCTAGTGTCTAAGACAAATTTTGAACAAGTCTTAATATCAACACTTATATATGCTAACATTTTGATTGTGAAAGTAGTATATATGTAATTGCAAAAACAAAAGGGAAATAAAAGGTTACTTAAGTAACTTAAAATGCTATGATATTTAAATATAAAGCATAAGAGTTTAACAGACATGTCAGAATTTGTACATATTTTAGGACTTCAAAGGTTCATGAACAAAAGGAATTCAAGAATGATGAATCCCATAATTAAATTTACTGTTCTTAAACTTACAGTTCAATGAGTTTGGAGATATGTATACAGTCATGAAAAACCAGCACCAAAATTAAGATTGGATACATTTCCATCACCTCAAAATTTCTCTCTTCTCTTGTCAGTCAATTCTAATTCCTAGATCCCAGCCCTCAGGAAATACAGATCTGTTCCATGTTTCTATGGTCTTGCTTGTTCTGGATGGTATATAAATGGAATAATATATATGAGTACTTTTTATGTCTGATCTCTTTAGTACAGATAGAGGTTTCTGGATGCCTGTGTGTCTCCTTCATTTTTATTGCTCGATGTATAGTATTTCATTGTATGGATGTATCATAATTTATGTATTCATCTACCAGTTAACAGATATCTGGGTTTTCCACATGCTTTTGTGATTGCAAACAAAGTTGCTATGAATATTAACATATGGGTTATGGAATATAGATTTTAATGCATATTGGGAAAAGACCTAAAAATGGGATTCCTGGGTTATAGGGTGGAAGAAAGATAAGGCTTCCTATTTATGTAACAATTTATGGCCTTGGATACCCCCAGGGCAGCTTTACTCTGTCCTCCAGGATCGCTGCAAGTCAGAGTTGGTTTCTTGTTTTGCTTAAAGTATCCTTCAAGACTATCACTCAATTCTTGAATTGTTTTCAGTCATTTTGAGAAATCTGGGCATGTTTTTTCCTTTTGTTTTCTACTTGAGGTCTTTGCACATTCCATTATGATAGCTATGACTATTATTCAAATATATGTATCTGCCACTGATGCCAAAAAGAAATTGACAATATTTACAGACTTTAGAAGTCTGAGATTTATCAAATATTCAATCAAGAGGTATTATCACTGGTGATTGTAATGCAAAAGTTGGAAATAATAAAGAATGTTCAGTAGCTGAAAAATATCAACGTGGTAATGAAAAGTATCTCAGAAATAACATGAAAGAACTTTGCATAACCAATGACTTCCTTTTTTAATTTTAAGTACTTTTTTATTAATTGTGATTAATACATATATCAAATTATGCCATAGTTCAATCATGTCTAGGAGAATTGTACATTTGCTACCACAATCAATATCTGAATATTCTTTTTCTATATCGATCCCTTGAAATCATAACCTGTTCACTTGCCACCACGTCTGCCTCCCGCCAAAATAAACCTTATTTTACTTGCTAACTCAATAGGTTCATCAGTTCTGGCTTTCATATATCAATAAAACCCACAAAAAATACCACCCCAATGACATAACACTCCTCAGCTACCCCCTAATGTGTACAATAAAAGCCAAACAAAACAGCGCAATTCCAAAATATGTCAGATTATGACCAATGACTTCCTGAGAGAAAATACCTGACTTCACCAGATGGAATACAGAGGAGTCAAATTGACTACATCTGTGAATATCAAAGTGATCATGAAGAAAGTCTCCACCATCATTTAGAAAATCCAAGGACTGAGTATAGAACACCCAACTTCCATGTAAATTCAAGTTGAAATGGAAGAAAATTGGAACAAGTCTGCGAGGTCCAAAGTCTGACTTTGAGTCCAACTCACTTGAATTTAGAGACTATCTAAAGAAGAGAGTTGATGCACTGAACTCTAATGACTGAAGACCAGATAAATAATGATATGACATCTAGGACATATAGAATATAACACTGTATATCAATAAAGCAAAAAGTCATTGAAAGACAGTAAAGACAAACAATGAAATGGATCTCAGAAGAGACCATGAAGATTGCTTTTAAATGTAAAATAACTAAAATGAATGGAGAACATGATTAAAAGAACTGAACAGAAGCGTGACTACAGAAGACAAAGTTCTATAACGAATCTTCTACTTAGTAACTAAAAATTCAGACACGTTTCTTTGACTTCCCTGAGGCTTGGCTTCCACACTCACAACATGAAAATAATACTTACTTTGCAAAACTGATTTGATTAAATGTCATTTACATAAAGTATCTGTCATTCCATTTGCAGAGCAGTGGATTTTTTCATTTTTAAAATGATGTCAAAGGCAGCTGCAGCAAAGTTGTTCAGTAAAATTCAACTTCCATTCATGATTATTAAAAGACACATTTCTTAGCAAACCAGAAATAGAAGGGAATTTTTTTAGCTTAACAAAACATGGCACTTTAAACACAAACAAATGACCACAAATAAAAATCTGAATAAAAGGCTAGCGCAAACAAAGGACTAAACTTGGTTGGGTTCTGGCAAACCAGTTCTATCTCATAGCGGCCCAAAGCACCATAGAATGCTGCCTGGCCCCGCGCTGCCCTCATAAGTCTTCTTTGGAGGCACCCATTGTGTCTGCCATTGTGTCTATCCGTCTCATAGAGGCTCTTCCTCTTTCTGCTGCCCCTCTGCTTTCCCAAGCATGATGTCCTTTCCCAGGGATTGATCTTTCCTGATAATATGTCCTAAGTACACTAGATAAAGTCTCTCCCTCCTTGCTTTTTTCTTTGGGGGGTGGGGGGAATCACTGCCCTTTGGTGGTCGTGGGAGCTACCCATCCTTGCTCCCGGAGAGCTGCTGCTGGATTTGAACCACCAAGTCATTGGACCGCAGTCCATCACTCAACCACTACACCACTGGGGCTCAGCACCCTCCTTGCTTTTAAAAGAACATCTGGCTTACTGCTTCCAACAGTGTTTGCTCTTTTCGGCCGTCCATGGCACTTTCCATGGTGTTCTTGACCAACACCATATTTCGAATGCATCAAGTCTAGTAGCTGAGAAATCTTGAAGGAAAAAAAATACTAGAAGAATTAGCCTCACGAGATAGCTTAAGATTGACTTAAGACACTGATGATTAACATTCTGTTATATTCTGCTTAAGCTCATTTACATTAGGGTGTAGCCTCAGAGGTGTGTCACCACCCTTGGGGCTCACCCTCTTGATGCTGTGTTATTTGTTTCTTTATTCTTTGGTAAATGTAGCCCAAGAATTTGGAGCTGACAGGGAAAGAAGATACAACAAGTGTTTGGGGGAAACGGGATTTAGAGGGGTGGGAGAGGTAAAAGGGAGATGGTGTCAAGAAGTTCAGGAAGGAAAATAATATTTTGGAAATATATACATGCATAACTATGGAAGAAAGTGTACAACTACACTTTACAAGGTTGAACTATGGAATGATATGATATATATATTGGCCCCAAATTACAGCAAATAGAATAAATGAATGGAGAAAGAGAGAGACAGGAATGGGTTTTGGGGTCCCACTAAATCCTAAACCAAATTTGAGAATAACCAGTTCTCACATCATGGCCCTGGTCAATAATCACCTTCATGAAAGATCACTCGCAATAAGGTTGCTACAGCAAAGTGTGGTGCAGAAAACAGATGGTGCCCAGTTAGTGTGTGCGGTCTTAAAAGCTTATGTTTAAACAAGCAGCTATCTAAGCAAGGAGTCAATTAAGTGTACACAGAAGAAGTATACCAACTTGCACGATAATCATAAAATTTGAATATGGTGAGGAAATTAGTATCAAAGCAAAAATTATGGGGGAAGGTGGGAGCCTAAAACTCATCTGCAGAGTATGTGGTCAGACCGAGCCACTGGCAAATCCACACTAGCCACAGCCAAGAATCTTGATCAGGCTTACTGTCAGGCAGAGACCATTTTCATCTTGATTATGCAGGATCTAACTCAATACTTGCCCAGTTGGGCATCCTGTAGAGGCAACGTGAATTTGTTCTGAATGCACAAATCTCTTACTGTTTCCATGACAGAAAATTTTTCACTGGCTTTTTGAACATTCTTAGAAGTCTTTTCCTTCTTATGTATTACTTGTATTTTTGTCTGTAGACTATTATGTTTATTTCCTTATCATCTTAGCATGATCTTTTTATTGTTTTCTGTTGAGTCACCCAGCTCCACGCTTCCTGTGGATGCATAATGTTAATACCTGATACAAGGGGCTGTAGGGAATACGGGTCTCAGGGAAGGAGGATTTCAGAAATAACAAATGAAGATGGAAGGAGGGGAGGGAGAACTAGAATGGATTCTGATTACAGAACTCATCTTAAAGGTGATTTAACCATGGGGAATGATGCCCGGAAACTGAGGTAGAAGTGATTATACAGTTCTCCTTGATTTGACTGAATGATTGAACTATAATGGATTATATGACATGATTTATATGATGATATTATATGATGTGTAAATTAAAACTTGAGGTGAAAAAAGTGTAATATTGACAGAGAAAAGCAGACATGATTAGAGTAATACACAGACCCATAATATTTTTAGTTTGTGTTTTGGATAATATTTAATATATATAACATGGAAATATTTCTGATTCTTTAAGAAAAGAGAATATTTAATAAAGCATGCTGATATAGGGGGTTTCATTAATAGAATAAAATATCTTTATCCCTACATTTATTAAACTGAATTATCTACTCCAAACAATTTATGTTCACGTCCTAACACATGGTTCCTATAAGTAGTATCTTTGAAATAGAGAGATGTCATTGATTAAAATGTGATCGTAATGGAGTAGGGATGGTCTTAGTCTAATATGAACAGTGCTGTTAAAACAAAGAGAAGATTTGGTGTGTATGGTGGGGTCTGAGTGCACAGGTCCAATTCTGTATGGATTGTTATAAGAGCCCCCAGTAAAATGATCTTTAAAAAGAGAGAGAGAAGAGAAAAAAAGAAAGAAGATGGCTGTGTGCAGAATGAGGCAGCGATCATAAACTAAGGATGTCTAGCCATTTTGGAATCTGGACCAGATTTTCCCATAGAGACATCAGAAGGAATCAGCAAGGACAGTACTCTGACTTCAGACTTTTAGCCTTCAGAACTGTGAAAAAAATATATCTCTTTTCTGATAGCCCACTAAATTTGTGGTACTTTGTTCTGTGAGCCTTTACAAGTTGTTTTGGTTGGTTGGTTGAAGAAATACAATCTACTACTTAGATTTTTTATGTATTGATATGTCTTAACTTTAATTTGATTCCCATGAATGCTTCTATGAGGATTTTCTTTTAGTAGATGATAATTGTTTACATAAATCCCCAAACCAGTGGCACTTTTAAGCAATCAAAAAGCAAATGAAAAATTAATTAATATGACAAAATCTGTAATAACTGTTGTAAGTATGGATCAGGACTAATAATAGTTGAACAGCTATGTTGCATATATCATTTTTAAACATCATCGTAAGGTGCTACATCAGTACATGTAGCATAGATGAAATGAAATTTTTCAATGCTTTATTCACAGTAGATCTATGACCTCCCCATGGTTAGAAAAATGAATACGCCTTAATAATCCGTAGGAGACCGGTGGTGTGGTTATGCATTATGCCTTATGCATATACATTATGCATTATGCATATGTGGTTATGCAGGGTGTGGTCTGACTTCAAAACTACCAGCAGCTCCATGGAAGAAGGATGCCTTTCTTCTGCTGCTAGAGTCACCGTACTGGAAACAGCAAGAGTGTTGGAAAGCCACTAGATTACTTTGATGCAATGGATTTAACACCAAAAAAAATGTGAAGATCCTACTTCTAGACTTGCTAAGCCAAGTCTGATGATTTTTTAACATAGAAATTTGCAATAGGTCTTTTTTGGCTATATTAATGAGGCCATAATGGAGGAGGGAGAGTCCTAACCTGACTCACTTCTGAATGGCATCTTACAGCGTATGGACAGACATGTGTCCTTGTGTGTGTACAAAGTTGCACTCGTGTGGGTACTTTGGACATAGACTCAGAAAGAAAGCAGCCAAAGGGGGCACAGACCATCAAAAAGTAAAGCACACCAAGAATTTCTGGCAGACACCAACCCAATAGAAGAGAGGCTTATAAGGGGAACCGAAAGGTCTGCAGCCCTGTGTTAGCGTCCAGCCTCCAGTACTGTGGGAAGAGAAATCCTCATTGGTTAATGTCAGCCACATGTGTTGTTATTGTTGTTGCTGTTATGGCAGCCCTGGGTAACTAAGAAAACTGGGGTCACCTCATATCGTGGGATGAAAACTCCTTCCTATATTGTACTAGTTTGTCGTATTTTTAATCAAACTGTATAATTAAAAAATAAAAATGTAATCCTGGGGCCACCTTAGCCAGTGCTAAAAAAATCATTTCCCACATGAGCAGTCTTATGAGAATAAATATATGTGTACGTAGTCTATATACTAGACGTGACGTAATCGTCAATAGCTATAATCTAGTTAGTTAAGAGAAAACGTTGCTGTACTTTAGTGATCAGGGAATAGTTTCTCCATATAAGAGCATATCCTCAAGTCAGCATACTTCTATAAATAAATAGCCCCATTTCTAACTTCCTGGATATGAGTATTTAATGTGTAATCAGTAAATGCATTCACTAAAACTACTCAATGAATCTAAAGGGTTAAATGAATATTATGAGTTGGTATGCAATATGCATGACATATTTTAAAGGATTCAAGATTAAACTGTAATTACGGACAATTTAAAATGGAAATCTTAATAATAAAAAAATTCGGAATGGTTTGTCAAAATGAAAGCCAAAAACAGATCTGATGAGTTAAACTATTTTTCTTTTCTTAAGCATAATTTCTCTTTTAAAAAAAATAAGTGTTTTTATTTAGATCATTCTCCCAAGAAACGTTTAAAGAAATCTTGATTTACCAATTTCAAAACTAAGTTAAATTCTGTTGATTATCATATTTTATTAAGACATTATTTTTTCTACAGTTCTACATAGCTTTTTATAATTATGAAAATAAAACAAGCCCCCCCCACCATTGATTGAAAACCAACTGATAGCAACCATTTAGGCTAGGGCGGACCTGCCCCAATGAGTATCTCAGCCTAAGTATTGATGAAGTGGGAAGTCTATCATCCTCCCAGAAAGTGGCTGCTGCTGGTTTTCAACTGCTGACCTTGATGTTCACATCTCCACTTGTAACCACTTTAAATAAAAATCATTTGCTGTGTCATTCATTCTTACAATTGAGTGGCTTTCAATTACATTTATCTTGCTATGCAATTGCACAAATACCCATAGATACAACTAGCTTACCGTGCGAGCTCGTAAACCCTCAGGCCTTTCATAGTTTCTTAGGGCGGCTAGATCATATGACTTATTTATAGCTTATAGATCATTAGAAGAGTCAACATGGTTCTGAGTTTCTTTAAACAAATAAAGCCAGAGTCCCTCAGTGAACATTGTTCATTGTGAGCAGTTCACCCTAACCCTAGGAGACCAGAGAAATTCACGGTGAAGAAGTTACCAAAATCCGTTTTTCAAAGGAGTAGCTGATACCAAGGGCTCAAGTAGAAAGAAAATGTTTTGGAAATGATGATGGCAACATATGTACACATGTGCTTGACACAAAGGATGGATGGATGGATATATGATCTGTAAGAGTCCCAAATAAAAATATTTCAAAATCACATGCCACTTAAAAAAAGTCAAAGTTTCATCAAGTGAGTCTACTTTTTAATGTAGAAGAGACAGCTGCAAGGATGATTCTAGTAGCAGTGCTGGGATTACGGAAACAAAAGAATAATGGAAATAAACTAAATATTCAGCAATGGGGAAATGTAGTAGAATAAAATCTATTCAAATATAAAGAAAGGACATAATCCATATTTCAAATGTACCATGACCTACAATTGAAAAATAATAGCAAAGCAACAGGAGACCAGTATTTCTCATCACTCAGAATTACTTGGTTCTAAATAGTTTTATCACCTGTCTGGATAGCTTATGCCAATAACCAGAAGACATAGGAAGCCTTCAAGTTTTAGCCAATCTTTGTTGACACCCACAAGACAGAAACTAAGAAGGTGAGCCATAAACTTACACTTCTGCAGTTGAGACATCTCCTTTTCTTCACATTTAGGCTAGGTTATCTGTTGCCAAAATAAATCAAGAGCACTGGATGATACTCTAGCCAAAAAAAAAAAAAACTAAAAGAAATTTATCAGATTATCTAACTAAAAAATAAAATGACAAACTTTTGTGCCTAATTAAAATTGCAGATGTTTCAATTTTTGCAGAATTTCTCTTGTTTCCACATGATGATTTTTTCTGTTTGTATTGAGTCTCTGCATTAGGCCAGATTCAGAGGATCAATTTAATTCTTGATTTTTGCAGTGCCTGTATATACATGATATGGTAGGAATGATAATGATAGCTACAAACATTGTTGGATTTTAGTGAGTGCGATATTTCTATTTCAGGATGTAGAAAAGTGTACAGGACCAATAAATTGGAGAAAATTTCCAAAAATGGAAAAGAAAGTGCTGTGCTCAGTGCGTGTAAAAAGAGAAGCTTCCACAAAGACTGTGTTTTTAGAAATTCAGGAAGTGGAGAATTAATAGGAAGTAGAGATAGGCAGTGCGGGGTGAAGAAGCGTCCAAAAGAGAATGTCTATCTCTTTCCCAGCCTGACTCAGCATCCGGCACTCATCACCCTGAGCTAGTCCTGACCAGCGTAGTTCCTCTATCCTGTGCAATTAGAATGGAACAGGGATCAGGCCGATACCAAATTTCCCCGAGCTCCACTTTCCCCTATAACCTACCTTACGTTTACCCACTCTCCTGCCAGTCTGTTTGGTTGTTGTTGTTGTTTTTCTTCGCTTTCTTGCTTTGTTCCCCACCCCTTGACTAGATTTTGTAATTCTCCTTGCACCTCTGCTGTATTTGATGTCCTATTTCAAACTGGTTACCTAAAATTAAGGTAACACCATAGACTTAACCCAAATATTAATCATAACTCCTATGGCTTTTCCCACCCCCACCGATTACAGTCTCTTGAATTCAAAGTTAGGCTAAGTCATTAGCCTAGTATTGGTTTCATGCTTCTGAACTATTGACTAACATATCCAGACTCCACCTAGATCATATTCCAAAGAATTTTCATGTTTCTTTTTTTTTCCTAGCTAGTTTAATTGCTGTAATCCCTGTATGAAGCGTATCAGTGTCCCTAAAAATTATGTTCTTCCACATATGTGTGAAGAAATATCCTCTATTATATTCATACCTTTACTGGCTTCTCTAGTTATTGTGTGAAGAACATCTGCTCCCATACAGTTTTCTATCCACAAAAATATACTTAACCTAAGTAATATTCTAGAGACAACATACAATAGAGTGCATTCAAAGAAAAAAAAAAAAGAACACTTGCAAACAAACCAACAAGAGTCTTTGGGCTGCTAACCACAAGGTTAGCAAGTCAAAATCACCAGTAAATTCTGGGACGGAAAGAGGGGACTTTTTACTTTGATAAAGAGTTTCTGTCTCCGAAATCCACAGGGAAAGTTCTGCTCTGCCCTTAGAGTCACCAGGAGTCAGAATTGACTCAATGGCAGTGAGTTTTGTTTGGTCTGACTCTATCCTAAATCCTGTCACAAGTGTAAGAAATATTGATAGGGGTATTGTTTCACATGTGATTTGATAAAATTCCTTGTCAAATAAACTCCCACTCACAGCAAAACCAATGTTACAGAGTAGAATTTCACCAGAGGGTTTTCTTAACTTTAATCTTTTGGGCAGCTGATTGCCAGGCCTTTCTTCTGAGGCAATGCTGGATGGTGTTGAGCCATCAGTATTGAGGTTAGCAGTTGAGCAGAACCCCTTTGCAACACCTTTGAAGATGTGTGTAGTACTCACTGAAATACGGAAGCAAACACACTGAACTCTGCCTAAGTTCGAACTGTATTCACCAAGGAGGCAGCTTTTTTAATCAGCCAAAGTACACTCCCAAAACCAAACCAACCCCACAGGCGTGGAGTTAATTCCAACTCATCACTACTCTATCAAAGAGTTTCCGGGTGTCTACATGTCTTCACAAAAGCAAGTACTCTCATCCTTCAGGGTTCAGGTTGTTCCAAACTTCACTTACATCTTGATGGTATAACAGGTCATGAGTTAGGTTGCTAACCACAAGGTCAGAAGTTCAAACCCACCAGTCACTCTGAGGGGGAAATATGAGGCTTTCTACTCTCTTTTGCCCACAGAAACAGTTCTACAAGTTCCTTTAGGGTCACTGTGATACTGAATGAACTGCATCGCAGCAAGCAAGCAAGTAGCAAAACAATACTATTTATGATCTTCAGTGATAGAAGAGTGTAGATTGATATTCAATGAGACTTCACCAGATGCTGTCACTGCAGAAAACAGAACTTCAAACTTTGGAACTCATCTTGTGTTGATTGTACACCAGACTCTCCTTTTTTGGTGAGATCAGCCTTGACCTAATTTTAAAAAACAGGATACTTTGGGGTTGATGTCAAGAGGCAGTGAAACACACGGGAAACTTCATTTTTCATCCTCTGTTCTAACCAACTCTTTCAACTTTGTCAGGGGGCATCGTACTCTGTCACCATTTCTGAAATGGATCGCCCTGCTTCTCAATTACTTTTAAAATTCTTTTCCCTTGGCTACCCCAACTTCCTTTTCCTGCTTGAAAAGGACTCCATGGAGTCCATGTATTTTCTCAGAATCTGTACTCCCTGGGTGACTGAGTTGATGCTTCCTGTTCATAGACACAGATTCATTCATGTCATCAGCTTTTTCCTGTCCAATTGCACCCTTGAGTAGGTTCCCAGAGGGCATGCAGAGTCATAGTTAAAAACATGATGCTGTTTTGGGAAAAGAGGAGGTCAATTATCTTTTTTTTTTTTTTTTTTTTTTTTTTACTTTTCAGATGAGCATGAGCACATTGTGGGATAGCATGTAAAGCTTTAAAGTAAAACAGATGTCAATGTATATTTGTTCTTATGGTGTGCATGGACAGGCTTTGATGAGAATCAGCCTGGTTTGGTTTTTTTTCCCCTCTTCTTTTCCCACTGTTGGGACGTGAAATGTTAAGAATTGTATAAATATAAGCTGTATTTATAAAACTTTGATGAGCATGATTATAGCTAGTCTCTAGGAAGTGGTTTTCTAAGAAGTGATCACTACAGATATTAGCAGAATAAGTACTTTAAAACTTAACATCCATGGCATATCATGAAAAATACCTTTCTTTTTTGAAAATATTTTTAAGTAAAGACATTTTCTTGCTTTTTACTTGAACACAGAATGTTAACAGACTTCTTTGGAAATGTGAGGGGATTTCATTGCAGAGATTTTCCAAGGTGTAGTTCTTCCTATGATTAAAAGTGTCCACTGCGAATTCAATCTTAGGGGGAAAATATTCTTTTTTAAGACATTGGTAGAGATTGTGTGAAAGTGACATCAATCAGACCAAGATGTTAAACATTCAGTAAAATCCGTGTGACACTAGGAAGATGGAATAAATTAATCAGTAGGAGCTCACTTAGTTTGATTACAGATGATATAGATTGGGTTATGCACAATTCTTACACACACACACACACACACACACACACACACCTCTTTCATTGAGGAAAAAAAAGAATAAGGATGTCCTAGTGGTAACTCTATATTTAAAGAACAACAAAAAAAAGTACTTCTAAAGGAAATAAATGCTTTTAAGATTGTGGTTCTTTAGCTCTTATTGTTAGTTCACTGCTTAGAACACAACTCACACATGCCTAAAGTGCTCCGTGGCATCACCAAAAGGGAATTTGGGGAGTTTGGATGAAGCAAGTTTAATAAAACCGGTTGTAAAACAAATATCTTGAGACACTAAAAGCTGAAACCTGTTTTGACTGTGATGGTTCCTAATTTTGATTTCGTCTTCCCCTTCGAATCTCTCTAAAAAATGTCTTGGTCACAGAAAGGAAGCAGTGGAGACAGATTTAAAAATAAAGATTGCAACTTCTGTGATACAAAGAGGAAGATGACATCGAGTGGAAATCACCTAATTTTAATGGCACTTGCCAAGATGAGATTGAGCAGTGAGATTTATCCACTTAATACACATCGAATATGATGCAACACCCAAATTCAGGAAGTTAGGAGTCCCTCCTGAGCCCCAGAATATTTCCCAGTAAATTCTGTTCCAAACCGCATGCTTCAACATTCTTTACTCCCCACCCCCACTTGGTTCGTTTGCTTACTTACTCCTCCTTTGTGAAAATACTTGTTTCTGTACAATTGAAATTTTAGAGCAATGGGCTTAAATATTAAATCACACATAAGTGCACCACAATCCTAGCTTTCATCACATAGCCTTAGACGCATAGGTAGGGGGTGGTGAGTTCTGAGGGAGCCCTGGTGGTTATATGTTGGGCGGCGTCCTTCATGGTTGTTGATCAGACCCCCCCAGCAGCTCCATGGGAGAAAGACTGGCTTTTCACTCCAGTGAACTGTTACAGTCCCAGAAACCCACCGGAGGGCTGGCCATGAGCTGGGCTGGGTTGGTGAGCTGTGAGATCTATCATTGTTGTGAGTGGAAGCACAATGGGGAACGTAAAAGTCAGAATCCTACTTTCTTTGGACTATGATCTTGAAGGGTAGATCTTTAAAAATGAATTGTCCAAGAGACAATGGGACCAGCCCACACCACTCAGGGACTGCAGGATTATCAAAAACCTACAGCTGGTAAGTCCGTTTTGACGCATAGTGACCGGAGAAGACAGGGTGAACTTCCGTGTAGGTTCTAGGCGGTAATCTTCACACAAGCAAACATAGCTTCCTGGTCAGAAGCTAACCTTTCAGTGAGCAGTGAGGTGCTTAATCACCTCGCCACCAGGGTTCCTTCCAGAAGCTTGTAAACATAGATGATTGCCTGCAAGTCAATTCAAACGCACTGCCCCTGTGAGTTTCTGAGGCGGTATTAACAGGGGTAGAAACTCAGCCCTGACTTTCTACTGCAGAGATGCTGGTGATTTGGAACCGCCGACCCTGAGAATTCACCGTCTGACTCATCACCACTACGCCCAAGGGCTCCTTCGTGTAGTCCCGAGGCTTTCCATAATATGTACGGAAGCAGACTGCCACATCGTTCTTCACTGGAGCCCACGGTAGGTTTGAACTGCCAACTCAAAGGTTTGCAGCAGAACTTTTGATCCCTGTGCCATCAAGGGGCCTTTCCGCCCGATCATAGTGATTATGAAAGAAGTGAGTGTGCATAAAATGCTTAGAACTTTGTCGAGCACGTGGCATTTGTTGATGCTGTCACTGCTGTTAATGTTTGCCCTACTTGAAATCTGAAAAGTCATTCTGTGTAAAGTTGTTAGGCTGATGCTTGCCAATCCAGTAGCTGCCAATTACGTGTAGTAATTTCAGTTAAAATTAAATTAATTCACATTAAATATTGTCAGAGACTCAGATCAGGTAAAAGCCATGAAGAGTTGTGTGGCAGGGTGTCCCTATCCTATAACAAAAGCACTAATAAAAAGGAGAAAAAGAAGAAGAAACAATTTTAACAGAAGTCGGTTCCGTCTTTGTCAGGAATAAGTGAAAGGTTACAGCAAGTCAGCAAACATTTAATCAAGAAAGCTGGGTAATCAAGGAAGACTGGAGAAAGGCACTTAAATTATAATGTTGGTGAATAATATTGAAAATACCATGGATCTGGCTAGAAGGAAGTATGGCCAGAATACATCTTAGAAGCACTGATAAGAAGCCTTCATCTCACGAACTTTGGGCTTATTCTTAGGAGAGACCTTCAAAAGAACATCATGGTTGACAAAGTAGACAAGCTTCAAAAAAAAAAAGGAGATCTTCAGAGGGCATGGATTGATACAGTGGCCACAATTAAGCTCAACTATACCAATTGTGAAGATGGAACAGGAGCAGGCAAAATGCTCTGTCTGTTGTGCAGGAAAGGTCCCTGTGGGTCAGGGTCAACTTCGAGGCACCTAACAAAAACAATAGGGCCTGTGAGGAAGGGAAAGTGGGATTGCCACTTAAAAGATACTGAGTTTCTGTTTGGAGTGATACCTAATTTCTTTTTAGCAATAGAAATTGGTAATCGGCTTACAACATAGTGAAGCAAATATTGTCACTGAATTGTGCACTAAAATTATTTACATGAAACCTTTAAAAACAATTAAAAATTCTTCATATGAAAATTTTGGATGAGACATTTTCCACAATAAAATGTTTGAAAGGGAAACATAAATTAAAAATAAATATAGTTGAAAGTTATTTTTCCAGTTGCACTAGTCACAGTGCAAGTGTTCTCAACCAGTAGCTATCATAGTTGACTTTTCGATCATTGTACAAGTTCGATTGGTGTTAGAAAGTAATGATAGTGATAAAAACTAGAGGAAGTGGAATAAAACAAGCTGTGTCAATTTAGACCATAATTAAATGATTGAGGACACTGCGTGTGTGTAGATAGATGATAGATAGATAGATGATAGATAGATAGATAGATAGATAGATAGATAGATAGATAGATACAAATATAGCTATGTGATCATATAACTGTTTTTAGGGTTGCAAAAGTGGATGAGTGCTAATGTGTTATAAAAGTAAGTTAGGAGACCTGATGTTGTTAGATGTCATCGAGTTAATTTCCATCCATAGCAACCCTACCCATAACAGAACAAAACACTTTCCAATACTGCCCCATTCTCCCAATTGTTCCTATGCTTGAGCCATGGTGTCAACCTGTCTTGTCCAGGGTCTTCCTCTTTGTCCCTCCCCCTCTCTTTGACAAGCTTGATGTCTTTCTCCAGGGTCTGGTCTCTCCTGACATTTCCAAAGCACATACACAAAGTCATACCACCCTTGCCTCTACGAAACATTCTGGCCATGCTTATTCCAAGATAGATTTGTTTGCCCTTTTGGCAGACCCTGGTACCTTCAATATTCTTCACAAAACCACAACTAAAATACTTTGATGAGTAAATTTTAGGTATGAAAACATTGCAAATTATGAAAGTTGTTTATTGTCTGTCTTCTAGATTAGAAAATAGGCTTCGTCACTAACGTCTTCTGAAACTTGTTCATCTTTTAAATTTATCTTCATACAATTTTTACTGCACAATAAGATTTGATAGATTGGTTAATTATGCTGCTAGGTTTATTACCTGACCAATAAGAACATGTGGGATTAACAGGTGGCAGTCTGATTGGAGGCAAAGAGATAAATGGCTCAGTGAGCCCCACCTCTCCCTCTCTTGTTTCTCAGGTGATTGGACTAGTGTGTGACTGCCTTAGCTAGTTCTCTGCCTCAACTTGTGAGCTACACATGGACTGTGTCACTAGCATTTGAGATTCTTTCAAGACTTCTTTGACATACTGCTGGTGTATACATTGCTTGAGCTAGATACTGTTAGATCCTGTAATCTGCCTGAATGTTGGTATATCCAGTATCTATATATAGCTATATATGCCTATATATGTATATATATATATATATATATACTGGTTTTCTTTCTCTAGAGAACCCTATCTAACACATAAAGCTTAACCACACACTTGTTGAATTAATTTAGCAGGTCAGATATGAATGGAGTGGGGATGGTAATGAGAAAAATATCAGAAAGTAAGGCTGGTGAGAGTAAAAAGAAAGGCAAGGTTGGATAAAAATCCAAGAGTCTTGGCAATATTGAATTAGCAGCACACACCATGAGGAAGCTAACAATGGAGAGGATACAGAGTAAAGGCAAGAATAAATTGGGTTTCCTTATCATTTTACTTGCAAATATTTCATGTAATTTCACATTAAGTATTTTCTTTTATTTGTTCTATTTTCTACTTGACCTCTCACATCAGGGAAAGGTGGTCTCAGAGAAAATAGGATTAGATATTTAGTGCATTGAGCTATAGAAATGAAGGCATTTCCATAGACATGACAAGTTTTAAGGAATTTGTACTATCCCCTCTCATCCTTCCTGATCCACATAAAATGTCTAATTTGAAAGACATTTGGTGATTCAAGCCATTTTAATGAACTCTGCCTTTAATTTTCTTAACCTGAGGAAAAACATTTATGTAGGCTACAATGCTTTCCAGGAATGTCTCATAACATTTGATATTGCAAGCAATGCTGTTTTATCGACAGTGCAAAGGTATTCAACTGTATGGATCATGAAAAAATATGAATAACATTGCAACAGATGGGAATTCTAGAACAATTAGTTGTCATGAAGAATCTCTATAGAGACCAAGAGACAATTGTTCAAACATAACAAGGGAATACTCCCTGGGTTAAAGTCAGGAAAGGGTGTGCATCAAGGTTGCATCCTTTCATAATGCTTATTCAATCTGTAGCATTGATCAAATAATACAAAATACTGGGCTATAGAAAAAAGAATACTACATCAGGACTAAAGGAAAGCTTATGTAGATGACACAAGTTTGGGCTACACAAGGAAGACTTGGAGCTCTTACTAATTAAGGTCAAAGACTGAAGTCTTTAATACAGATTAAACTGAACATAAAAAAATTATTTAACACTCAAAACTGGACCAATAAGCAGCATCACCATAAAAAGAAAAAGTATTGAAGTTGTTTTTCAAGTACAGTTTCTCAGGTTTGATAGTTTCCATTATATGGTCATGTTGAGGAGTCTATCTTTTATTTCTTTATACAATTCATCAGTTATTTTATGTTCTTTATCATTAATCCTTATTTTAAAGTCTGTGGGGATTTAATACCTTGTTTGTTATTTCTGCCTTCCCTTGTGAAGGCTGTTTTTTGTGCATTGAAAATAAATAGACATTCATCATGAAAGAGCACAAGTTCATAGCTAATATAAGGACCAGGGATTAACTGGGAAATTTTAGATAGAATTTGGCATCTCACCAATGCTGATTTTAGAAATGTTGTCTTTCAAAAGCGCTCACTGTTAACTACTGCTGCAATAACAGCGTGCATATTCATGTGTATGTTTAGGTTGGGGTTGACCTCAAATAAGCACAGAGCCAGGAATAATGTTTTCTCTTGAAGAATCTAGTTGCTTTATGGTAGGATGACCTCCAAGATTATCTAGAATACTATATTATTGGAAACACAATTTCAAAAAGCACATGCATTAAAAACTCATGAAATTGGCGGGAAGG